>VZSE01013650.1:1964847-1977853 GCA_013398275.1 Promerops cafer | reverse complement strand
TTTTTTTTTTGTGGGGGGGTGGGTGTGGGGGGGATGTTTAAAGGCGAGGTCAAACTGAGTATTGCAAAGATGACTTGCAAAGGGCTGTTGCAGCCAGCCTGTGTCAGCCTCTACAGCAACACCGACAGAAACGGGGGTAGGAAGGGAGGCATATTTCCAAACTCGGGGCTTTATTCCCTAATAGGGGAACCCCCAAAACCCCCCGTGCCCTAACCAAACCAGCCCCTCGGCCCTTTCTGCCCTGCCGCGTCCCCCGGTTACCGCGGTTCCGCCGCGCCGCTGCCCCCGCCGGCCCTGGAGCCGCTCCCGGCCACAGCCGTGCCCCTGGCAACGCGTCCCGGGGCAGGGACGGAGCGGGGCCCCGGTTAGGGAAGGGAGCACAGCGCTCGGTGGCTGCAAATGAACACTCTTCACAAGGGGAAGCTCACAGAAACGCCGGGGTTTGTTGGTTTCGTTTGTTTGTTTGTTTTCACTTCAAATAAACATTTACCTGAGAAAATTTGCTCACATTTTCCCTCAAAAAAGTCAGAAGAGGCCAGAGGAGCAGATGGCACTTGAGCAGCAGCTCTTGTTACCCAGACAGGCTTTCCTTCTTCCCCCAGAACCTGCCAAAAGAGCACTGCTGCAAAAGCAGCCTTCCTTGATGGCTGCTGAACTGCCTCCAGCTGAAAGAGCACCTCCTCCTCCTCTTCCTCCTCACCTTTCATCCAAATAAAGTGGATAAACATGGGAAGAGAGGCACTGAAGGTTGCCGCAAAAGAAAGTGAGACCTGCGGGTGTAGGGGGGCTGCACATCATTTTCTCTGAAGACCCTGTGAGCTTTAATCAGCCTCTGGGGACAGTGCCATTGCACACCATCGCTGTACTCAAAAGTCAAAAAGTACTTCACCTTTCTCAGGAATGCTGACTTAATCACATTTTCCAGAGAAGAAAATGAAGACGCTAGGGATAGTACTAATTTTTTTGTCCTTGTCCCTGTGTGCCTGGTACCGTTTCACTGCTGTTGCCGAAGACACAGAAGCCCCCAAGCAGAGGGTGTTGCCGGTGTGGATCACGCTGCTCCAGGGTAACCTCATTCTGCAATCCCAATCTATTAAGTATTTTTGACGGGTTAAATTTCTACTGGGCGGTCTTACATAAACTCAGAGGAAATCTGGCACATGTTTTACTATCCACCGCAAATTTGAACAAAAATATCATCCTGGATTTGTCCAGCATTCGACTACAGCCTAATCCGTCCTACTACTGGAGGGGCGTGCAGATGCAGGATTAAACGATTGTGAAACTTTGTCCTAACTTTCCTGAGCATGTGCTCGAGCACACTTCGCTCCCCATCGCTAGTCCTGCAGTGCCACGGCTGGTTCGGGAGTTACATTTTAGCAGCTTCTACACCCTTGGTGATGGGGAGAGAGTAAATAAACACACTTTATTCTGATGAACTGTAACAAGAGTTACAACAAAACAGACAAAAAAAAAAAAAAGGGGATGAAGAAAAGTAGAAATGTCATGTAACACTCTGAAAAAGAACAGGTGCAATACCCACTCTTCAGGACATTTGACTGAGAAAAAGCTACCTTATTACAAAATGCTTTTAAATGCTTTACCCTTGTTTGCTGGTATTTAAAAGTAGAGTTCTCAAAAGAATTGCATGTTTCTTTTTCCTTAACAGGGACAGGAAATAATTTAGGATGGGTTAATTTGGGATTTTTAATTCTAAATAATTTTAAGGAGTCATTTTCATTAATCAAATTCTTCATGTCGTATTTCGTAAAATACAAGGAAAGGATGTTCTCAGCCTTTCTGAGCAAAGAATAATGCAAATCTCTTGAATGTAGGTACCTAATAAAGCCACACTAATTTTTGAAAGAAAAAATACTTTAAAAATTACTACAAACTTTCCTTTCCTTTAAAATGCTCGGTGTTGAGAAAAGATGCTAAAATTGATCAGTGTTACAAAACCCCAATTCCAGTATGCAGTACATTCAAAAATGTACCAGCTGATATTCTGCAGGTGTCTAAATGAGAATGGATGTGTAAAAATAATTTCAAAGCCAAAAGTCATGTGATGATGTCCCTGTGATAAGCACATGTAGTGGGATCAGCATCTTCTGAAGGAAATAACCTGGTTTTACAGCCCTGGACTTCACCCCTGGAGTGGTGAAAATGCAATAAGCATATGGGGGAACTAATCAGGCTTGGGAAAGAAGTGGAATCTGTGTAAGTGAAAGCTGCTGGTGCTGATGTATTAGGTCATTTTCAGTTTGAGGAACTTACACTAGGCACAGAGTCCTTCAAAGTCTAAACTCAACCCATGCAGCTATTTTGCAAATCCTCTCTATGTCAATCTTAGGTTTCCACATATGTGCAAAAACTCCCTGATTTGCCCCAAGCAAGTAGTTCCTGCTAATGCTTCCATCACAGTCCAGCAAAGTAGCAGCAAAATTTCCAAGTGCCAGTGTAACATCATGGATGCAGTCAAAGCTGCGTATCCAATACATGACGAAGGCCCTCAAGTGTAGCTCTAATTCAGAATTACCTGAAAACAAGAGTACAACCCACTATGGAAAAATGGGGATGCTCTTTGTTTGCATAAAGATACTCGAGCCCTCTCTGCAAGCTGTAGGCCCTTCTCTGTCTGGAGGAGTTTAGCTGTCTCCGAATTGCCTAACCTTAGCCCAGGGCACACGTACTCATTGAGCGGAAACAGGACCACTACGAAGGTAACACTGCAGTCACTGGACAGAAGGAAAAGTAGGTGCAAAGACCCTTCAGCTAGCTTGAGGGAGGGCTCCTGGACCCTAAGCCTTTCTCCTGAATGGCTCTGCCTTTTACACAGATCCTAGACTAAAATTAACAATTATGTGTGTATATAAAGCACCTAGGACCAGACCTCAGCGCACTCCCTGACCTATGACAATTAATGGTATTTTTTGGGAAGTGGGAGATAAGAGATGAAACCTATTCCAAATGCAACTGCATGAAATGCACCATCAGGCCTTTCATCAATTAGTCATTTGGAAAGCACCAGCCTTACCATGGTAGTGTGATACTAATCAATTAGCTAACATTAAGAAAGCAAATTTAAAAGCCCATAGTATATATCTTGATGTATCTTACCTCAGCTTTTAATCTTTTACTTCATTAGACTTGGAAGAAGTAGGCAGAATCGCAGGAAAAAGAAATTTCTACAAGGATGAAAATTTTTCTTCACAGGGAATTTGAAAGATCATGATTATGTCACTTACTGGAAAGTGATATAACAGAAGCAGCACACAAGTACCAAATATGTTTATTCACTCCAAGTTATCATAAGAGGACATTTTATATTTCTTTCACACTGGAAACAAAGCCAGACAAGATAAATCTCAAAAAAGCACTGTAAATAAAAACCTTTCTCACAACATGTCTGCAGAATTCACAACTGCAAAGCTGAGGCAGAATATGGATTAATCCATAAACTAATTGTTAATTACATGTAAAAATACATGTAAATGGACTTTTTATTTGCAGGCTGTTAGAAATAGAAGTGTATCAGCAAGAATAAAAATGTACAGAAGTTTTAAAAACCTTTTTTAGGGAAAAAAACCCCAAAACAGAAGCAAACAAGAAAACATAAACAGTCCATGTTATAGGATGTTTTTCCTCACTTGTGTTCTGCCACTAGCATATGGAAAAGAAAGAAAAGGACCACTTTAACCAGCACATTCTCAGTTTTATTTTAAAATCCTTAGATAAGTGTTAGGTGAATTTCAACTTACATTTTGCTTTAAATAAAAATAATTACAAGCTTTTGTTCTGTAATTTTGGGTAAACAGAAAGCTGGTAAGCAAACTTTAGTGAAAAAAACCCAACAGTTTTGTACAAGATTCCATTTTGGAATTTTTATTTTGGACACAATTAAGGGTTTCTTTTTAGATTAAAACGATTTCATAGAGTAATTTTCATGCAACAGAGTAAACTTTTTTCCTATGCTGTTTGACAGGACAGGAGATAAATGTTCACATGGAACAAGTTGTTAACCATGAATGCAAATAACACTATGAACTTTAAAGAAACTATTTCAACAACAACAGCTAGGGTTTATGGGACATCAGCAAGGTGTGTAAACCAAAGTGTTTTAGAAATATTTTAGTTACAGTAAGAGTAACACCAAAATATTTCCATTTTTGCTGAGAACACAAGGAGCACCTATCAGTTCTAGAAGTGATTCTGGAAATGACACCATCAGCTGCACCAACCTTAGTAAGTAATTACCAGATACATTTAAGAGATTCTCAATGATTTTTACGGTTTTGAAATTTTAACAGGAGCGTAAGGAGAGTAAAAATTAGAGAACTTATTATTGCCCTGTCTTGTTACAGAAGAACACTTTATGATACCTGTCTCTTGTATCTGTATCTTTCAAAACCTCATTGAATGAATATGCTTTACAGGTTTATGCATAAAATCTGTTTCAAAGAAAAAAAAATTCAGGAACTAAGACCTGAATTATTTTAAGTTGGCTTTGCCAGCCACTGAAATAGTATAACAATGTCTGATTTGCACAAAATTATATAATTTATTTCAATATTCTTACAAGCTTCTAGTCATACAATCAACTTATTTTCTACATCAAACAATTTAAGAAACCTTATATACATAAGAAATTATTGTAGATATCTTACATGATAAGTTATCAAGTATTCAGACAGATGTGTGTACTGCCTTTCACTGTGCCTGTGACATTACCTTCCTCCTATTTCATCAACAGTGAAAGTCATCATCAAAACCTGACTTACAAATACAGTTGTTAAAAAGGTAGAACACAAAAATAAAAAGCAAAAAAAAATTTTTGTTGTGGTCCTCAGAATTACTGAAAATGCCTTTGGCTTTTTCCATAAATATTCAAATGGCATATGACATGAAAATCTCAAAAATTTGGACGTAAGAATCAGAAGCTCCTGAGTTATACTGCAGAAGCATTTTGAGCAATGAGTTGTAACACAGACGTATAGAAAGAACTTTCTTAAATACCCAAGTAAAAAAAAGTTATATTACAGCACATGCTATTGTTCTAACACATGCTTCAGGTTATGTTTTTAAATTCCACCTAAATGCAATAGGTTCACACTGGCATTTCATGAAGCTGTATTACAAAAAGTAATTAACGCTGAATAGCTACAAAAGCGTTTCCTATTTTTAAGTAAACCATAGTAAATCCATCAGCAGAACACTGTGCCTCACTGGAATATGTCTTAACAACTTTGTTGTGTCATGGGAGACTGTAACACTGCTTACTTCAACATTGATGTTATTTTTTTTTTTCATACAATCAATCAAGATGTTACAAAAATATAGCCAACCGACAAACATAAAAGTATGCTGCATATTCAGTTCTGCCTAGAGATAGCACTTTGCAATTACAGCTATAGAAGTCAAGCATTTGGAAGTTAGGGCTGTGCAGTCCTTACACAGCCACGTAGTCACACTGTGTATTACCACAAACTTCTCTTTGTGAGGGGCGAAAGACAGAAAGTGCACTTTTAATCAAATGGAGAATAGAACTATTTTTTTTCAGCATGACATCATGTCATACATTAGCATTCACATGCTAGGCTAAGAATTACATGTCTTGTAGTAATCTTCATAATTCAGTAATAGTGAGCAAATGCCCCTGTATCTAATTGATTTTGTATTTGTAGGACTATATTTATCATAACTTCATACTATTAATTTTCCCCTATCTGCGCTGTGAGTTGCCAGAATTAACAGCCTGAAAGCAACCTGGGCACAGGGATATAGTAGCAACCAGTAAAAAACTAAATCAAGTTTCTTAGCATGTGTAAGGATCGTGTAAGAGGCAAATCTATTTTGTCAAGAGTAGCCTCAACAGTGACTTCTCGTCCATTATACACTTTTAAACCTCTCCAGCAAATTAAGTCAGCGCTTTACAAACAATCTGAGCACAGGCAAAGCAGATTTCATCCCCAATTCACTTTGCCTCTCTGAGCAAGGTTCTCATTCCACATATTCCACAACTTCCATCTCTCTGTTCTTGACCCAAAGTTGTTGCTTCAAAATGCAAACTGAAACAAGTTAACAGCATTTTCAAAGATGAGACACTGAGGCTCCAGTGCACAGATTCATCATGTGCTTTACATATTTGATCAAAGCACTAAAGCTGGAGTGCAGCTGAGCTCTCTCCAGCCAAAAACCTTCGGCAGTCTGACCTTCAGCCTTCTTGACTGGATTTCTAATTTCTGCAGTTCAATCAGGTGCCTAAGGATGAGGATGAATTCACCCTGTAAGAGTACTAAGCCAAGGATACAAAGGAGATGAGAGCAGTAAACCCAGGTCTCAAAATTATAACCTTCCCTACAACTGCCTCATGAAATTCCTTGCATCTATGTTTTTGAATACTGGACCTTGGAACCTTAAAATACCCTTTCAGATTTAAGAAGAAGAAAACAAACACAAATAATCAAAGTCATCAGCATTTGGAACATATTTATCCACTGTATAGATCTTTGTTGTATGAACATAATGAGCAGCAGCTTTTGAGACCACAGCAGAAGAGCAGAAATGGGCACCTAACAACTCTGCTTAACAGGAAGCTGTATGGCATATGCTTCTCTACCCTGTACTTCTCAGTGCAAATGGGGTTGTGTATCCTCCCTGAAAATTAACGCATCCTTCTTAAAAAACAACCAACCAACCAAAAACCTCCAAACAAATACATGTGAAAAATAAAGAGAATTACCACAACAGAAGGAAGCAGCAGTGCTTGAACCTCACACATACACTGCTGACAGACCACCTGCAGATCAGGTCTGCATTAAATATAAAGTCCAGTTAATGTAACTGCTTGGGTTTCATTATTTTTTTGGGGGGGGAGGCTTTTCTGTGTGCTTCTTTTTTGGTAGAACTTGGAAATAAACAGTATCTTTAATATTCTTAAAATGAGATTGTCCTTTCTCCCACTAATCTTCCTACCAGATGGGACAACTCTCCCACAGGCAAACTGGCTAGCAACATTCACTTGTGCTTTAAAATTGAAATTCAATTTTCAATTCTACATTAACATTTACAAGCTGTCACCCAATACCTTATCCCTTAATGTAACGCAAACTACACTCAAAACATCAAAAGAATTTGTCTGTAATTAATTTCTGAATTCTCTAAAATATTTTCATGCAATGCATGAAATGACGTGGACCACACATTATTCTGAAATAAGTAAATTCATGCTAATGTGGCATTGGGGAAATTGTTTCTGAAGCAAATTTTTCAGTTGTTAAGCTTTCACTCATTAAACTCATATTCACTAAATACTCATCTTAAAGATCTGCTGACTTTGGACGTTAGGAAAACAAAATGTGTTGAAATGCAGATTGATTTACGTATACGAAGACCGTTTATAAATTTTTGCACAACATTAAAATCTTTTGCAAGACAAAAACAACCAATCACTTGGGAGAAAAAAGCTCAAACAAAAAAGAATCTTTACTGAAGCCAAGCATGGAACAGAGAAAGTAAGTCATACTTAATCTCTCTTTCAGAATATTACAAATCATTTAACTAGAGACCAGCATCAAACTGAACTACCCCGTATTTTCCACTTACCATCCACTCAGGTTCAGAAGCCTGAATCTGCTCACCTTGTCCAGGTTTCAGGCCAACCTGAGTGTCAGATTTCAGTGTTCTCAAACTACAGAGAGGCGCAGGATGAAACTTATTCAAGGCTTGATGAAACGGGACACTGTATTCCCATTTTCTATCTCCTGTCAATTTTCTATAGTTTAGATCACCTTTGAAAAGAAGCAAGTTTGACTTCTGTAGCTCAGCATACAAGTCAGGAGCAACTTCACTCATACTGGAAAAATCATGTGGTAAAGTCCAAAACATGTGGTCACGGAAAACCCAAACTCCCTTTTTCAAATTGCCCTCCCAGCTTATCCCACATCTAGACATCCACATATGATTAGCTGACCCCAGTTGTTTAATAGTCCAGTTAAAATCATGCTTTGTGGTATCTGACACATACCATGGAATACTTTTTCCATGAAAATAGACTTCATCAGCTAGCTTTGACGATAACAAGAAATCAGCCAACACAAGATCACTTACAAGTTCAAATCCAGCATTATCCAGGATTATGTCAACTCTAACATTACTTCTTTCTGTTCTATTTTTTCTGGCATTTACAAGTAGTGACCAAACTTTTTCCATATCATTCACTAAGATGTAAGGTAACATGTTTTCCAGGGATTGCAAAGGACTAGATTTCTGAGAGCTGTCTTCACCAGCTGAAAAAGAAAGGTCACACTTATTGCCCCACAATGACACCTAGAAGGAAAAAGAAAAAAAATATTTACTAAGTCTCACTGTAGTTACATTCTCAACTTCACATACGCTGAAGATTTGTTCCCTTGCTTTTGTTTTAGGTAATAAAGGTTCTAACTCCACATATTCTTCCAAGCTTTAATAAAACTCAACTTCTTGTACAGGTATCTCAACATAGACAAGATTTTGTGGAAGAAACCAAACAAAGCTCTGTATTTACACAGGCGTCAGAAGTGAAAAAGATGGAAGATTTAGATCAACATAAACATATTGATCATAAAGCTCAAAACAGAAATATTCTCCATATTACGATTCCAAAAAATATCAATAACACAGAAAAAGGAATAATAAAAGCAGATTTATTTTTTTTATTACATGCAGCCAAATAAGTATTTCAGATATATGTATTTTAATTATTCACTAATGAGCCCTTTGTAAAGATTCATCAAATAGTTGGCATACACTGTTGCCAGCTAATGGACTTATTTGTAATCCTACAATACTTTGGGGGTTCTATCCAAAGGCACTATATTCCAAGAATAATGCTGTTATAAAGCTTTTACACCATTTCTGACACAGACTGACTTCTAATTTTTTCTCCAAAGAAGTCTAAAAACATTTAAAGTTCCAACTAAAATTAACTGTTTTAAGAAATTATAGGTAAATATCAAAAAGGTCATCTGGAATTTGACTTATATGTGGTTTTGAAGGAAGAATTGCTAGGTTTTCATACACACAATGAAGACCAGCAGTTAATTAGTATCACATATAAAACAAGTACCCAAAATACAAATATTTTCAGAATAGCAGCAATACAGTAGGGCTATCAGGACTTCATCATACTTTTACAAACAAAATATCTATATTTTAATTTCCATATGAAGTTCAGATACTTTATAACCTCAAATTCTTATTTGTTTCATAGGAGAGATGTTTTCAATTCTTGTGTTAAGCACTACCAGTTTACCTGCAATAGCTTAAAAAGTTCCTCCTGAAGTTGCTTTTCATCTAGATCCTTGATGTTCTTAAGAAGTTCCTGAAAGTAAGTGCATAAGGCAATAACAGCTTCTTGGGATTCAAAGAAATTTTGAGCCTTTCCTTCCTTAAATACGTCAAAGTTGTCAATAGGTGGGCTAAAAAGAGAAGAACAAATATGTTGACATACTTCCCACATTCTTCATTACAGCACATGCAAAGGAAGCTCAAAGGTCAGCTTTTTTAGACTGTACTACAGGCCCTAGTTAGATTTCCCACTTCGAATTTGTCATACTAGATTTTCACACATCTCCATAACAATCTAATATGGCATCTTGCTAAAATGGACACTATGCAAGGCATCTTTATATAGCAAAATATTCTGAAAGTGAACAAGTATTCAATCACAACAGCTCTGGGAACTGCACATACAATGAGCATTTTGAACTCCTATCTTCAGATGAGAATTAAAACTGTAACATACGAGTGCACTAAAGTCAAGAAAAGCTGGCCTAATTCTAAACATGTTTGTGTGTGCTGGAGTGTACTTCCCAGTCCAAATTCTCTTCCAGTGGTAGGAAGTTATTCCTATGAAAGTCTTTACTAGGATTTTGGAAAATTACCATGACAAATGAGAATGTTGTAATATATAAACATTATAGACCAATCTATTTGTGAGACATATTTGCACAATGACCTTTCAACAAATGATTGAACTTCCATCCAAGCATATGCTTAAGACCAACTAAATAATGGAGATCAGGAAACTTAAAAGTTAATAATGAAAAGTATCTGCTCAGCTTTTAAAGGGTAATCCAGCGGATCAACTTCATATTTGAAGCTTTTGGCACAAGAGTTCAAATTACACAACATACCAGTAGAAACTGAGTCCCATTACTGTATTTGCATCTCTGCAACACTAAGGGTAAATCCGGTATTCATGGAGCTTTCAATTTTTTTTGGCAGCAATGGGATCTTAAACTGTTCATTCCTACCCCATGACGCTGTACTGGCACATCTCCATGGTACCAGCACAACAAGTTTTTCCTGCCCAGTTATTTTTAACCAGTATCAGCTCCCAAAGTTTGATGCAACACATGGTCTGTAAGCACTGCTGTAACTAAGAAGCTGGTGTAGAATGAACAACAGGGGCTGCGTAAGATGGGTCTACTGCTGTAAGAAACAGTTCTCAAATGGTAACTTCAGACTGCAAGCAGCAAAACAAGTTAGAATTCCCAACAGATTTGTGCCTCTCATATTCTGTGTTTAAGGCTTAAAGAGAAAATTCTAGACCAACAAACCTTGTAGAAATGCTACATGGTTTTCATATCTCAATTCACATTAGTCTGCAAGGTCAAGCTATACAGTCAAACTCAAGAGTTTTCATGTAGACCAGCTCATCAAAACTGAACCATAAAAAAATAAATAAGCTTTAAATTCTGTTGAATGTAAGAAGATATTAATTTTAAATCTGATGTGCAAGATGAGGAAAAAGGAATATGGTAAAAGCTTAAGATCTTCCTTTATCTTCCTCCTCAGCTGTCTTTCTATTTCCCAAAATAGAAATGGGAAAGAGTAACATTTTGCAAAGTAATATACCAAGCCAGTAAATACTTACTTCTGTGCTAATGCTGCATGGATTCTTCGATACATGTAACACTCTACGTACAGCCAAGGGGACTGAAACCAACTTGGTTCTCCATTTCCATTTGGTAAATTTCGTTGGTAGTCCAGGTATTGGTTCCACAGCAGAGCATCGGGCAACTCATCTTCCAAAGGGGTCACTGGCTTGTCTGTTTGCAGCTCATTCCGCAGTTTGGAGAGGAAAGATATAGCTCTCTTCTCTGCTTCAACACCCTTCTGCAAAAAAAGGGGAGAACAAAAGTTCCTGTTCTGTAGGTTTATTCCTGTAGAGACACAGATCAACCGTTCATGGAATGTGCGATGTTTCAATTGCCATGTGAGAGTCCCTGACAAATCACAGCTCGATTCAACAAAACATTTTTCGGTGAATAAAGCTCATTTCAGATCCAAGATCCTAAAATGAAGCTCCATATGGAACTTCTTTTTAGATTGGACTTTTTGCTTATTAGAGGTGAAGAGAGTGTTGAAACACAGTCATATTCAGGTGTTACTGTCTATCAAACACTGCATCAACACAAAAACCCAAGTAAGTGATGAGTTGCAGAAGTGACACATCAGAAGTAAATGGTTGGACAGAAAGGTGTGTTATAGAACTAATCAAAAATATCTACTAGAAAGAAATTATTATTAAAAAAAGGTCAGACAAAAGGATTGAGACAAAGTCTCACCAGTAAAAACAAGACAGAGAAAGGGTCTCAAGGGCTAGCGGGGAATAAACATCAGGGAAAACAGGGACCTTACTCTTACCTCACCATGTTCTTCAAAAAATTCATTTTTATGTCGATGCAAAGTATCAATAACTCTTGTGAGGATCTGGGGAAGTCTGTCTTTAATTGTAAAATATGCAAAGGATCTAAAAAGGAGAGGATCAATATTTTATGATTGTCAGCAAATGATGAAATGGCTTCAATTTCTAAAAACCAAACCTGCACAGAGACCTTGCATTTGACTGGGGTAGAGTTAATTTTCTTCACAGTAGCTCGTAGGGGGGTTGTGTTTTAGATTTGTGCTGGAGACAGTGTTGACAACACAGGGATGTTTTCCTTATTGCTGAGCAGGGCTTGCACAGAGTCAAGGCCTTTTCTGCCTCACCCCCCTCCACCAGCAAGGAGGCTGAGGGTGCACAGGGTGTTGGGAGGGGACACAGCCAGGAAAGCTGACCCTAACTGACCCAGAAACTATTCCAGACCATATGGTGTCATGCTCAGCAGTGGAAACCAGGAGGAAAAGTTGGCCAGGGAGCCACTGCCTGGGCATCAGTCAGTTCATGGTGACCAATGGCTTTCATTTGCCTTACTTGATTTTCTTGGGTTCTATTTCTCTTTGCTCTTTTCATTACGATTTATTCTCATTCCAGTTATTAAACTGCTCTTATCTCAACCCACAAGTTTTCTCATTTTTACCATTCTCATTTACTTCTCCCCACCCTGCTGAGGTGTGTGGTGCTTTCCTGCCAGCCAGGGTTATAACACAACAGTATTAAAAGTAGCTTGATGTGCCCTTAAAGCAGTGGACAGCAATAAAAACCAAAACCAAAACAAAACGAAAAGAATTTCAAGCTGGTCAGGTTCTTGTGCCTACTTTTGCAGAAGATTATAAACAGCAGTATTTTCAAGGAGGAAAAAGCTAAATGACCGGCCCTGCCAAAACAGCGAAAAATTGCAGTTAATTCTAGGCTAAAACGCGACCTCTATTGCTAAGATACCCAAATGCAAAACCTGGGAAACGTAAAAGTAAAAGCACAGATTTCTGCTCAAAATTTATCACGTATCTCATATCAACAAGAAACGCGCTCTCCATTATGTACTTGATTCACATTTTCTCCAAACGCTGTTTATGTACGAGGACAACGAGCAGAACGCGGCCAGCCGCACAGAAAGCGCACACCGGCCTGGAGGACGATTTTTACTGTGAGATTTCTACCCGCTGGCTGGGAGCCCTGGAGCCGAGCAGCTGCACAGGGAGCACGGGACCGGCGCTCACACCACCCCACGGCCGGGCCGGGCCGGTGACTGCGGCGGCAGCAGCGCCGCGCCCGCAGCGCCGCCTACGGGCCCTGCGGGCC
>VZSE01013650.1:1936896-1963990 GCA_013398275.1 Promerops cafer | reverse complement strand
GCTCTGCCCGCGCCGGCAGGGCGGCCTCGCCTTCCGATTGGTCGGCTTGCGGCCCGCTGTGCCCGCCCCCTCAGGCACGCAGCCAATAGGAGCGGCGCCCTCGCTCCCCTGCCTCCCTTCCCCCCGCGCGTGCCGCAGGGGCGCTGCCGGGGGCGGTGCGGCCGCTGTTTCCCTTGGAGCAAAGGACGGCAATGCGGGGGCAGGGAAGGGGCGGAGTGTCCCGGCGTCCGCGGCTGCCGGGCCCCGGGGGCAGTCTGGAGGCATCCGGGGCTGCCGGGCCCCGGGGGCAGTCTGGAGGCATCCGGACTGCGTGGGCCGGGCAGAGCTCGCGAGCTGGTCTGTGCCGGTCCGCCCGCCGGCGGAGCGGGCCCGCCCTATCCGTATAGGTTGGTGGCTGGGCCTCCCGGCCGGGGAGACAGCGGGCGCGGCTGAAGTGTGCCGTATGCTGAGGAGACGTTGGAAGATAAATCCCAGTTCCATGCCTGCTGCCCGGAGGTGGAGCCTCCTGCCCTGTTGTGGTCGCCCTTCGTCCCGCTTTCTCCTTGGATTGCTGTGTTCTGCTCGTTCTGCCTTGGTGCCTCTGGTGCCACCGGTCTGACGTTCAGGCCCCTCCATGGAATTCAGTCTATATGATCTCTCTTTCCTTGCAACTTACTGTAAGCCTGTACAGTTGAAAAATCATTCCTGGCATTACTGATCAGGGATGAGGTCTTGTTGGCTAGGAACTCTAACAAAACCATTTTGAGTCTCTTTCTGCCATTTACCACACACTGATGAAGACTTTATCCCTTTCCCCAGCTCTCCACTACCTGGGTTGCAGTTGCTGAGTTTCTGTCATCTCCTTTTTTATCCGGGAGATATCAGGCCTTTAAAAAGCTGAATATACCTTGCCCTGGACAGGGTCGCTTTTTAAATACAGAACAAGTTTAAAATGAAAATAATAATTTATCTCAGTAAGTATGCCAATAACAGACTTCTCAATTGGGAAAAAATGTACGAGTGAAGAGCATGTAAAGATATAAAGTTAAGCCAAATACCAGTTCATCTAGGTATCCTTGTCAAGATGGAGGGCTTGTTCCACAGCACACACTATGATTTGCTCCTTAAATAAAATGTTTATTTGAACTATTATGTTAAATGTATTTTTAGTATTAAAGATCCTCCTTCAGTTTCCTATCAGAAAAATATTCTGATATGGGCAAGTTTTTGAACTAGGCAGCTTAATGACTTTTTGTTAATAACTTGCTGAGGATGGATTTTGTGTCATAAGGGAAATGTTCTTGACTAAGAGAACCAGATGAGGGTAGGGACTTGTCACTGAGTTTTTTCAGCAAATGAAACACATCCACTGAGGTATTAAGTTTGTGAATATTTTTATTTTATTAGCTCACACAATGTAGTATAAATATAGAAGGGTTGCTCTTAGTCTGAGCTGCCAGCATAAGGACACTTGTGTTTCAGGCTGCACGGTGGCTCTGCAGGCAGGCCTGGTGATCCCTGTAGCACCAGGATGTCCTGGCAGGAGCAAGGCTGTGAGTCGGCTCCATTCTCGCTGTGGTCAGGACAGATGGCTGGGGCTGGATCTCTGCTCGGCTGTTCATGGCACAGCAGCTGGAGCTGATGCTGAGCAGTGTGTGTGTTCTGTAGGTAGCATTCCCATATGACCACATAGTAATCTAATTGTTGTTTTTATTATATATCACAATGGTTCACAGCATCTGATGTCCTCTTTACCGTGGGTGCTTGCTTGCTCACAAGCAGTGGGGTTACTGAAAGTGCAGGCTGCTGCACAGAATGAGCAGCCAAAGGAAAAGATGCCTGCTTGCATATTGACACAGCAGCCAGTTCTGTTTTTTCATCACTTGTTGCAAGCACACAGATGTGTTTTGATATTAGAGTGTGTCCATAGGATCAAAAAAATCTTTTTATTCCCACCAATGTCACGTGCTGAGGAGTACTAACACATGCAAGAGTAGTATGGACCAACTTTTAGAAATAATATTCTTTTTTTCCAAAATGTTGATGGATGATTTTGTTTGTTTGTTTTAAATACAGCTCAGAGGGAAGAAATGAGACTGAAACTTCTGCACCTTCGGACGAGATCTTTCCATGCTTTAACAACAATATGCCAATACCAAAGCTTTAACAAAACTGGGTGTCTACTATTAAAGCTGAATAATGAAGTTGAAAGAACAGCTCACAGAACAGCAAAGTCTTGGAATTTGTATGCACTGAAACCTGCATTCCCTTGGTTGACAAGTCAATGTGTGCAAGTCAGGAACTGGCATTTTCTCCAGGGATTTCTGTCCACTTTGGAAAGCAATGTTTATTATCAGAGTGGGGAGGGTTTTTTCTCACCCTGGAGACGTTTGGGTGTGACAATGATGGAAAACTACAGGCTCAATACAGAGTGGATCAAAAAGCTTAGGAACACATCGTCAAGATTTTATGCAGTTGTATCAGCTGGTAAAATTGTCTCCAAGCCCAGTAACCAGCCAGTTAAGAGGCCACCAAAGGCACCGAGGACCAAGCAGCCATCCAGAACGAACCTGCCACTCTCAGACATGGAGGTGAAGTATAACATTTACAGTCTATGTGACATTAAGGGGTGCATCAATTTAATTTACATTCAGATTTGGGTTTAGATGAACGTTTTATTGAAATTAATGTAATTATTTGGTGAGAAGGACTTCATTATTTAGACTAGTGTTGGAGCTTTGCAGATAGAAGCAAGCTTCATAGAAATTGGTGTGTATGGTATTTTGAAGGTAAAATGGAAGTTTACTTGCAATGTGTTTACAAAAGTGGAGGGAAGATGAGTGGTTATTATAAAGTGGAAGGGTGAAGTGCATTAAAAATACTTTTGACCAGTGCTTTCAAATGCCATTTTCTATTGAGAAACAAAGTCTAGCTTTCAGAATAATTTAACTTTTTCTACATTTCCTTGCTTATCTAGATCTACCCAGTTTTAAGGTTTCACTCAAACAGAAATGAAAGTAAATAATATAAAGCTTATATTTAGATTAAGTTTCAGATGGGAAATGAATGTGCAAGTTTAGCCTGTGTTACCTGAGAAAGATCATTCCATTTGTAGAAATAGCATCTTGATTATCAGACTCCAAGGTCTACAGAGGAAATGCAACAACACACTGTTTTAGATACAGTGAGGTACAATGAGGAAGAACAGTACATATTTGTAGCCATATCTCCTTAAGACAGCTCTTAGCCAAGCCAGGCCTTAAGTACACTTGAATATAGGATTTCCGTGGTGAATCCTGGTGTCAGATGTGTTACTGTTCTCCTCAGGCTAAAACAACGGAGTTTCAGGGTGTTGTTAATAAAATAAAATAGTATGATAGGTGAGATTAACACAAGCACTGTGCTTTCAGAAATAGTTTCTACATTGCAAAATATATCTGTTACATGATCTGCTGAATGTGAGCAGAGAAAAGTTTTAGTGCATGCCTTCTTATATGTAAGCTTATGATGTGTATTTTGTGTGATGAGCAGGTGCATGCCTTAGTTTAACATAAAGAGGTAGTTACAGACAATTTAATTCCCACTCATATTTTCATGTTACTTTGGAAGAGAAAAGTGAAAAATATTAGTCCTGAAACACTGTGTAATTTTTCTAGCTTTTTTAGTCATGCTATGACATTACATTCAGAGTTTGATTCTTCTTGGTTTTGGGTGAGGTGACAACATTTTTGAGGCTTTTAAATGACAGCATAGAATGCAAACAGCTTCTTTGTTAGACATTTTCATGTATATGTGCAAGTAACATGCAGTGCTATTTTTAACTTTTTTCATTGTGAAGAAATGGAGAAAATACTGCCTGATACACTGAAATAATAATATACTTCCTGAGGAAACTTTTGCATGGCAAAATGCTGGGCCAGAAATTACCTCTAGTATTGCAGGCCCTTACGCCAAGGCCATTGCCTTAGGGACAGCTCCTTCCCGTCTCCTCTGCCTCTGGAGGCAGCAGTTGCAGGCCCATTCCTGAGGTTCTGAGTTAGAGAATCCTGAGGATCTGTGGTGTTTTCTGTCTGGGAGGGCCTGACAGCTGACACCTTTCTTTTGCAGAGCCCTTGGTGAATGAAGTCCTTCCCATCCTCCCCAGCACTGGTCTTCGTGTGTTTTTACAGGCAGAGTGCTGGGCACCAGCAGTGATAAATTGTTGTACAACTAGTTTTTCAGGATGGATAGAGGAGTTCCTTGAAAGCAGTTAAGTGGTTTAGTCAGTCCATCAGTGAGTGGTACCACTACTTGGATAACCTGGTATGATCTGATGGCAGGAAAAGCCTCTGAGCTAATTCTTAATGCTACAGTCATCTAGCCTAGAAATAGCTTGAAATTCAGGCAAAGACACAGTGTTTACTACATTTTAGATAAAGATTGATTCCTGTGGTGATATGAGGACTAAAGTTCATCCTACAGGTTTTCTTTCTTAAAATTTTTTGTATGCTAAAAGTGGAAGAGATGGACTAAGGAGAGTTATGATTCCATGAGCCTGTACAGTTGTTGGGGGCAGGATTATACAGAAAATGAGTTGTCAATGTACTAAGCTGTCCTTAGGAGCAACCATCCTGTGTGCTGCTCTGAATAGAATCTCAATAACACTGTAGGCAGAAAGGAGAAGGGGGTGAGTAGCTTGAGTTCCTTTCTAGCACCAGTACAGGTGCTGTATTGTGGGATTTTTGAAGTTTGCAGGTGAAAGTGATGTAGCAGAAAACATGGCATTGAGATTGATCAGCCATTTAACACATCTATTTTAGGATTAGCTGAGTCACTGATTAGAGTACATTTTTTGGCTGTATCTTCACCAGCACCCATGGACACTTATTTTAGGTGTCTTAATCACAAATCATGCCTAAGCTGAATGTTCTCTATCAAACAAGATTTTTGTAAATATTTAAGTGAAACAGTACATTGTAACAACCCCCCCCCCAACCCCAAAAGTAGTTCATATCCAAAATGCTGTTTCAGGCATGTAGCTCAGTGGAAAACCTCTGGTTGTAACTAAATGAGAAATGTAGCCATTGAAATTAAAATAGCAGCTGTAACACAGAAAGTCAATCCTGTAGTGCATTTTCCTTGAAATGAAGAATAGCCCAAGTAATAAACTGTGGGAAACACAGAGCAGGATAGAGGTTTTCAGACTGTATACTAACTACAAGATGAGAATTTGCTCCCTTAACTCTGGACAGAAGAGTTTCATGGCAGAGTATGTGTGCTTACAATAACCAGAGCTTTTTGGAAGAATCTTCAGATTCAGATGTATAATTGGTACTGGTGATTGAGAATGGACTTACACAGTAGAAATTGTGATAATGAAACTTGATACTCCACAGGAACTGAAAACACAGTTCTGTTCCACTGTTAATTCAGCCTTCTAGCACAGTTGTGGGAATATGCCTACAAAATTGCTCTCTGAATATTATAATTACTTTGAAACCTTATTTTCTGCTAGTGGTTGCTGAATTAAGAGAATGTGTAAGCAAAGCTTTGGATGTGATAGTAGAATGTTGACATTAAAAAAGTAAACTTCAAATGTGAGGTGGTGATTCTAATGATTGGTGACAGGGCCCCCGCAGGGAGCAAACCCCTCTTGAGGCCTTGCTATTTGACAGTGTATGAGTGCTGCAAGAATGTAACTTGGACTTTAGGTTTAAGTGTATTGTGGGCCCAAATGCCTGCAGATGAGCACAGTTCTTTTGTTCATTTGTTGTTAGTTACATCCCCATTTGTATTAGTTACAAAAAGCTGGGAAGGGACTGATTCACAGTGAGACATTGCTTTCTGGATATTTTCCACTACATTGTACTGAAAAACAATTTTGTAGGTCATACATGGTATCAGAACAAAGAAATACACTTCAAATGAGTAGTAGAATTTACAAATCAGTTTATTGTGACTTGTTTGATTAATCAAGAAAATCTCACATCTCTTTGCAAGTCAGCATCATTTTTCCAGTTATTTCTTTGAATATCACATTTTAGTTGTCTTAGATTGTGGGATTTTGGGACAAACTGGCCGTGGTGTGCTGTTCCTCTGTGGTGTCAGTGCAGGATGCAGCTAAGGGCGGGGGAGGGACGCTGTAATGTGCAGCAGCTGCAGCTGGCCTGCAAGGTCGGTGACTTTCTGTGCTGCACTGGCTCAGCCCTGGCAGTAGCTTGGTGTGTGGCAGAACACGATGTTTGTGGTTGGAGCTTCTGCTTGATAAACAGACTGGGGTAGTCAAACTCCATTTATCTTTAAAACACAGGTGTTAAAACTACTATCAGGGGTGTCTTGCCTCTGGTTTCAGTGGTCAGCCAAGTATGTCATAAGCTGTGGGATGGGAGAGCAGTAGCAAGTGCAGCTCTACCGTCAAGTATTTGATTGGCTTTCAGGGAAAACGGGTTGTCTTTGTGGCTCTGTCACAGCTCTTTGTTGTGACTTCACTTGTGCCACCTGACTTGTTCCCTGTGTGATTTCCTTTCCCACTTAACAAGGAGCAAGTACTCGTTCATATAGGTACACCAGGTGGACATCATGGCAATGATACCACAGAACAGTGCATAAATGAAAATTGTCATTCTCTTGATAAATTGGAAGCAAACAGTTGTCTTACTACTGTTTTGCTTCAGCCTTGCCCTAACTCAAATCTCTGTTCCTTTGGCACAGAATCTGATGCAGTGCACAGCCTTTGCAACAGCAGATGAGTATCATCTTGGTAATCTGTGTCATGACCTGACTTCACATGGATATGTTGAAATAACAAGTTTGCCTAGAGGTAGATTTTTGAAACATATTAAGTTCAATGTTATATCTTGGGAAATAAAATATGGGTGAGGGGTATAATTTTTATAACTTTATGTATTCTTATTCTGATAATATCCTGGAATATATCATACTGCCTGTAAAATTATTGCTTTGCTTAAAGATTCTATTTGCCTAAAAATCCCTACAACAAAACGTTTCAGAATAGCAATATGACCAGCTCTTGCTCTTACACTTCGATAATTTTTCCCAACATTACAATTACTCTAGAAGTATAGAAAAATTACGTGCATGCATGAGAAATAGCTCTGGAAATTGATTCATACAAAGGATTTCTATAGACATTCACTAACTGTTAGTTTTTGAATGTTTTATTTTAATTAATCTTTCAGTAGTGAGGTAGTGCAGTAGATCAGCTGACAAAGCAATTTTGTAATTTGAAGTGTTGCATCTTCTTTCTGTACCCAGATTTCTATTAATGTAAATCACAGAGTTGGAGAGGAAGGCATGCAAGAGAGAATCTTGTTGACTAAGTGAAATGAAAAAGATACACACATAAATGTTTAGTTCTAGTAAAGAGAATGCTTTTGATACTACTTCTTTATTGGGCCAAGTATATCCTAGCAATTGTTGAATGCTTCACTTAGATAGGCTTCAGCAAAATAATTGATTCTGGTTTCCATATAAGGTATCTCTGAAGGCTTGGGAAAGTATGGCTTGGAAATAGCTGCAGTATACTACAAAAGAAAAACAAATGGATCTTATTATAGCTTAAGGAACCTTATGCCCTGGAACAGCTGTGATTTCCATATGTCAGTAGTAGAATGCCTTTTCTTCTTCCTTTGAAAGAACAGATTATATGAAGCTAGGAGAAGGACAGGCAGTTCGTGAGCTGAAATCAGTAGTGCTTATCAAAAGCCTGTGTGCCTCTTAAATAATAATCTAAGTGCACAAATACTCCAGTGGGTCTCTTTCAAGCAAAAGATTTACTAATGATTGTTTTGTTCAGAAAGATGAACATGAAAGACAATACTCACTAGAATATAGGCTTAATGTTCCTTTGTAGTTTCTTTGTATTAAAACTAACCCTGGTTTCACAGCTTTGGGATAGAAACTTTGTACAACCCCCAGCATGACCCAGAATTAAATGTTACTGTTGATGTTATTTTACCCTGGGAGTGTCAGTTTTGCCAGTTCCTTTTATTTCTTCATGGTGTTTTTGACTCATAATAAGTACTGTTTATCAAAGGTTTGGAGGAAGTAATGATGAAAGGATATTGGATTGTGCCAGCAGATCTGAAGTGTTATGATGGTTGGCATGTGCATGTAGCAGTGATTGGTTACCAAGCCAAACATTGAATCTGGGAAAATAATTTTTAAAAATATTACCACATAGAAATCTAAAACAGCAGTTACAGTGTGAATTTGTTGCTTTGTAGTGTTTATCCAAAGCATTATTCTTGTTTTTGACCTCTTTAAAAACATTTTAGAGGCAGATCCTGTACCTCCACTTAAAGTAGACCAAATTCTCTTCAGTTATGTGTGTTTTGGCTGGAGTGGATAAATAAAGATATGGCTGGTATTTGAAAAGGCAAATGAAACGTTATTTCCATGTGGAACTCAAACTTCACACCTAAAGCTGCTCTATTATTCATCCAATGATGTGTTTCTGAACTGGAATAGAAAGTGGAAGAAAAGTCTTTAAGGATTCGTTCAAATCAATGGTGTGGTCCCAGTTTAGATATTAGCAAAAGTGTCTCTGATACTTGGTTATCTCTCTCTGCTGCCTCAGTCTACCTGGCCTCTATGGCCTGAGCAGTAAAGCAGAAGGTAGAATTTGTACACAGGCAGAAGTAACAATATTTGATACCCCATCACTTGATTTGTGATTTTCCTGCAAAGGCATTTACATTTTTAAGGCTTAGCTGTTAGGCCCTGCAAAATCTTCGTGAAGTCTCACTTTAAATAGAAGTAGGGGGCTTTTCTGGTCTAGCTTCCACTAGTGCTGCAACAAAACGAGTCATGTGGTTTGAAACCACATCAGGACTTCTAAAACTTTATCTGTATTAGTGAGTGGCACAGTGGAGAAGATTTGTGGAAGAAAAATCAAACCCTTGTTTTAAGAACCCAGCAACCACATTTTGTAAGTTTGGGGGTATTCTACTTGGACTAGCCCTGGTCTAATCTTTGTAACAAATGTCCCATTTTGTGGTTGGAGTGCCACAGGAGCATTTTTTTGAGCTTCTCTTTCATTTTAATTTAATGCAAAAACCCTCACATTTTGTGAACTGTTGTGCAGTGCACATCAGAAGTGCGGTAAAGGAGGGTGGGTGGAAGATTTGTTTCAAAAGCACACTTCTGATGTGCAGGGAAATGCAGGTGTAGGCTCTCCTGTCTTGGGGGTACACTCTTTCAAGTTTCTGACTGGCAAAGCAAAGTCAGCACAGTTTGAGTGCAGATTAGGCCCTTAGTGTATAGAAAAGAAGAAGAGCTTCCAGGCAAGCAGATTTGAATGGTAATTTCTCTGCAACTGCGCACAACTTCCACAGTTCTCTCACACTGCATGTCTCTTTCTGTATTCTGTTCCTGGTTATTTACAATGTCTGCATCAGTTTTCTCCTAAGTCTGTTGTTCTTCAAGGCTACTACCTTTCATTAACTGAAGATTCTGGTAAAGTTTCCAGTAGAGGCCCAGTCAGTCTAGAATGTGACAGTTCAGAGAAGCAGTGTAGTTCAATATTGTAGTTGGTTCCCGGCAAGCATTTCTATCAGAAAAATAAAATGTGGAACTGACTGATGTGTTAGTATGTAACTGTTGAATTACATGCTTACAGCTATCAACTGTCATGTTTAGAAGTTTGACTAATTATTCAATTTTTTCACTTATTTCAAACCAGATGCTGCAAATGTTTTAGTGGTCAGTACTGAGAAATCTGCAAAAGAAGATGATCCCGGCATGATTTTTTTCTTTAGGTAAGCTATAAATCATGCTTAAAACATTATGTCATTAATAGTAATGGTGTGAAGGAAGTAGTGCAGCTTGCTAGATCTTGTATCATATTACCTCATGAAACTCAAGGAATAACTGTTCAGTCAGAATGATTTAAAAAAAAAATCAGAATTATTTAAATGGTTGAAAAACACCTTCTCATGGTTTTTCATTGAAGTATGGTTAAAAAGCAACTAGTGTGTAATTTCTGTGAAGGTAGTTTTAAGTTTCTTGATTCACAATGACAAAAATTGCCACTGTACAATTTGAGTATTCCATTAAAATACATTTAAAACAGTATGATTACACTCAGTTTTTCCTTGAATTCACAGGGAAGGGGCTGTTGTATTTTGGAATGTGGAAGAGAAAAGTGTAAGTAAAGTGAAACTTGGTTAAAACTGCATAAGCAGGTGTTTTGTCAGTCTCACAAAGCTCAGCATGCTAGAGGTTTGTTTGGGAGATTGATCTTTCTATGAAGGAAAAAACTGATTGATTCTTCTCCATTGAGTGCATATTCTTGCCTGCTACTGCCCTAAAGTGTGTGGGCTGCTGATACATCACCTTTGAAACTCATCTACTTAAGACAAAAATCTGAAACCTTAATCTAGGGAGACTGACAAAACTAATATTCTTGCAGTTCTACATCCTGAAAAAGTAGATCAGAAAAATCTACCCATGAATGACTGTTTGAAAAGCACTAATGTAACAGAAAATATGTTAGAAGAAAAGGATCATTCCATTCTATTCTGTTTTAAGTCAGTTATGTTTGTACAACTTTGGAAGAGAAAAAATAATTATAAGCAACTCTTTAATACTGTTCTGCCTTTTTACCAGCCAGCAATTTTCCTGAAGGAAGTTTTTTATTGGTTGGTATAATTATTATATATGTTGCTGACATTATATTTTGGTGATCTCTGCTGACCTAGAAGGGTATGCCAGAGGCATATCTATTTTAATGAATACATTTGTAGTTATTTAATGTTTTAAATGTATTTTTATTACTGTGGTTAAGCTGGATTCTAGATACAAACAGTATTGACCTTATTGTAGACAGAGTATGTGAAATTAAATGGTGTATTAAATAGATGATACTGAGATGCATAGAAGTTCACAGGAAGATTTTCATTTGGGTAAATGAAAACACAGAGAAGTTGTTTCCAGATGTGAACAATTTCTGGATTCAAGTTCACTTTTTCTGTTTCAGAACTGAAATGTTCCTGATTTCCTGTCTGTTTTGGGGGGTGTCAGTGTATCAGGTGTCCCACAAAAAGATACCAGTTCTCCCTTCAAACCTTGCCTGTTTGGATGCTATGGCTGTAACTATACTACTGATTCACAAGTATTACTGAAGAGCAGCTGACTTAACTCCTGATGATCTTTTAGTTGAACACCGTAGCCCACCGGAGTATTCTGAAAATTCTCCTTCTGTTGTACATGCTTAAATATCTTTGAAAATTTGATACCTTGTTTTCCTGGTCAGTACTAGTATCAGTAATTGGTCCCTTCCTAGCTTTATTTATAAAAGAGGAGGAAAAATGACTCTTTCTGTTTATTGAAGTCATAGTCAAAGCTTTAACTGCCAAACTACTTGGTCAAATAGAGGAAGTATTGTTATGGACATGCTTTAATGAACTGAAACAAAAGGAGAAAAATGCCAAACTGCTCTGTAGAACAGAAACTGAAAGTAATTCAGTAAAACAGAATGTAGCGTGTCACTGCAAATGGACAAAAGTACCCCAGAATGACTAGTAGGAGAAAAAAATTATTTTAAATTAGCAGACACTTAATAGGAGAAGTAACAAATACAGACTGATCACAAGAAGAAATTTAAAATACAAAATAGCAATTTCAAATAGCTGAGTAGGAAGGTTGTACATCAGCTTCCTTACCAAAATAGCAAGGACAAAAAGAAAAACCAGCTCTGAGGTTTTTTTAAAGGAAACTGTGTGACGTAAGTGCCCGTAATAGCAAGGGTTTGCAGCTAGTGACTCCAGAACATCTCTTCTAATTAATTTTACTGTGTTACAACTAGTCCCTTCTATAAAATAGAAGCAACGTGAGGTCTGCACTGCTGAACTGTCCCTGGACACTGCTGTTTGGCTAAGGTGACTGGCCTCAGAGCATATGCTTCCTATGTTTTCATACCCTTTTTTATCACAAGACTTGAATTAGATGGCAAGTCTTAGTCATGCTAATATTGAATTCAGGATTATGAAAGGAGCAGTTTCAGCTGTATGGTTGAGGGTTTTTTTTCAGTGAAAAATGTTACTGTGTTAAATAGATAGTATCACCAAAATTCTTGAAAGCAATGAAGAAAGCTAGCAGTGCAAAGAAAATCCCTCTTGCAGGTGATCCAACAGATTTTTTTAGAGTACTTAACCTGGAGAATATGCTTTATGAAAAATCTATAGGGTACAGTTTCGTGCTAAAATATTAACTATGATCTTTTATTTTAAAAATAGAGTGCTTTTTAAGTATGACTTAGTAGAAGATTGAACTCTGAACAATTTAGGCATCAAAAGTGTATTGTGGTTTTGTGGTTTGGTTTTTTATTGGCTGTTGTATAGCTAAATGCTTTTTAAAAACTTGTAGGTGAGTGCTTTTTTTAGTTCAGAATTTGTTCTAATTGCAGATGATTTTTTTGAGGGGAGCCTTGTAGCATATAAAAAGGAACAAGGATGAGAGATCCTAAGTCAGGTGTCAGAGGAGAAAGTTTTGTGAGAGGAAAGGGCTCTTTCTTCCTGCATCAAGTTTTAGTGTGTTGGAGAATAAAGGAGCAGTGAGATTACTTCTGCAAGTAAAATTGCACATTTAACTATTTACAGGGATGAATGTGGCAGCTGAAACAATTTTTCCAGATTTTTGTAGTGGTAAAGGGTTTTTGTAGTATAACTGACCGCTGGTAACTGCTACAAGACTACTGATTTCAGCAGCAATCAAAAACAAAACTACTGATTTAGCAGCAAACTAGTAATTTTATCAGAAACAACCACCTAATGTACTTCTAAAGATTCATTCCCACACTCAGACATCTGCCAAAATCTAGTGCAGCTCATTGTTATAATATTGGATACATTATGTTGTCCTTACTGCTGCTGTGGTTATTCCTTACCCTGTTCCATGTGAGCACATATAAAATGACATTTCAGTTTTCCCAGTTTCCTTGCAGTTGTTTGTAGCTACAAATCCTTCTCAAACCACAACTAGTTTCAGAAGTAAACTATGTTACTTATAACTTCATTATTTAGCACACCTTTTCATTGTTAGGCAAATAACTTCAGCATGAAGGTTGCATTCATTAGCCTGCCCTATGCAAGTTCTTTGCAGAGTGATAATTTACAACATGGTAACTATTGCTGCAATTGTCTCCTTCTTAGATGAAGAATATCATGCAGGTGCTAGAGCGGCATGAAATTCAGCCATACGAAGTTGCACTGGTCCATTGGGAGAATGAAGAGCTGAACTATAGAATAGGAGAGTAAGTATCTTCAGGCATTCTATATATAAAATCTAACAGACACATAAACCAAATTCAAGCAAAAGTAATTCAGCTAGTAAAAACATACTTGTCCTTACTTTTTTTCCAAATGAGTAAAATAAATAAAGATAACAGTAAATCTGAGATGACAAATGTTTCTGTCTTGGTCAGCTTGCAGGTAGCGGCCTTTGTGATTTGCCTAAAAAATAGATTTTGTAAATAGGAAGCTCCCTGCCCACACAACTCTTCAGCAATCCCAAACAGCAACTATGCATGTCACAGCAAAAAAACTAATGAGCATTGTTGAGATGAGTCTGATTTTAAAGAGGATGCTCTCAATAAGCTTTCTCTGTGTGTCCTTGAGGTTCATATACAAAGATGTAATTTCTGCATATACTTGATTTCCTAGGAAAGTTATAGCTTGATTATTGTGCAATGATAAACCTGGCAAGTTATCTTTCCTTGTTAAATAATGTTTTTTTCATCATGGAAAGAAAATTATCTTGACAGAAATATTTCACAATGAAAATTATTATATAAATTACCTTTAATGTTTAACTTACAGCACCAAAAAGCAACCCCTAGACAGGACACTGTTAATCTAGGAACTGAACTAATGAGGTTCACCTTATTTAATGTAACCTGATAAGGAGACAGGTGTTCGGTTTTTCCTGATCATTTGAAAACTGCATGTACTATTTAGTTGTGTAATTTGTGATTCTTGACATGCTCCATTGTGCTTATGCATGTTTCATAGTGAGATTGACATGAAAAATTGAACAAGTCTTTTGTCCCCTTTTCTTTGCTCCTTGCCCCCTATGCAATACAGGTTTTAGGAAAAGTAACATCATAGTGGGGAGGGAGTAAGGTTGACAAGAGTGACAGCAGAAAATGAAAACACGAGAGCTAAAGAGCAGGAGAGAGGCCAGCATCCTGCTTACTCTGAATTATCTGTGTGTATGCTGCAATGCTATAGTTACCATCACAGCTTGTTGCTCTTGCATTTACACCTCAAAAATTTGGCCATAATATTTGTCTTAGACTGAGGAACTAATTTCCAGTTATTTGTTGTGAATATTGTCAGGTTGAACATGAGTAAAATGCAAGGATGGGGATGATACCCATACAGATATGGCATGCCTTATGTAAATAAACAACCAGCCTTTCTTGCACTGTTGATTATTCTTTAAATGTTCCTATGCTGGTGGCTTGGTCAATGAAGATGCTTCAATCTTGTCTTAACAGAGGTCAGTCAAAGCTCCATAAAGGACAAATCTTGTTGAATGCTGAGCTGGACAGTGATGAAGTTGTTCTGCAGAAATTCGCCTTTTCAAATGCTCTTTGTCTTTCTGGTAAGTTAGTATTGTTTGTACTATGTAGTCTATGCTACAGATTTTGTGAAATGTCATTATAAGTGGGACTTGTACAGGCTGGAAAAAACTTGATATCTGGTTTAGACAAACTGTGTAAAGAGTGATTGTCCTTCAGACTGAGAGGATTTCTTTTCAATGCTTTTACCATGTTTTCTGTAAATTGGAATTGCCTTATTCAATGTAAACCATTTTAAAGCTGAACAAAGCACATTAACAAACATGCTTTGCAAAAGGTAGACATTCTACTGAGCATCCTGTTCCCCACCTTTGTGAACTATCCTAGGATAACAGTGAGTGTAGAGTTCAGTATTAGAAACCTCTCAGTAATCTTGGATAATTCATACTGACATCATTTCCTCTGACAGAAAAAGCTGGATGCCTGCTAAAGAAGTGATACAGGGCAGCTATTCCCAGCTGGGGAGGTGTATCAGTAACACATATGTGGACCAGAGTCAGAGATAATGTTTTGCAGGCTTATTAGCCATGATAGCAGACAGAAGGAGGCACTGTGAGGAAGTCAGGCTCACAGGTCGTCCTGCTGCTTGAGCAAATAACACCTGTCTGCTGCTTCAGACCTTGAATGATGGAGGAAGTGGGAGTTAGGAACTAGCAGCAGTAAGGCTGTCCTTGAAAAGGCCTCTAAGGGAAGTCTGGTCTGCCTACCTCTACTGCCTTTAGGGTAAATTCCAGGATTCCAGTAGTATTTTGGAGAAGTGTACCTTTACACAGGAGAGAAACAGAATGCACAGTTTTTGAAGTGCTACACCATTTCATCAAGGAGTACAGTGTAACTAAATGGTTCCTGACTGTTGAAGGAAGAGCTGTTGAGAAAAAAGTGTATTGTTCTCTATAGTTTTCTTATTCATAAAGCCACTGTATGGAAGAGTAGTGCCTCCTAAAAGGGAGCAAGGGATTTATTCCCAGGAGATAATGTTCAGTAAAAATAAAGGATGCAAGTATAGTCTCTAGTCAAATTTATGAACAGCAGAAACCAACCTCTGTCAAATCATGGGTGACAAATGAAATTTTTACTAGCTGGTTTTTTTTCAGGGGCTAAATTTAACGTCATTTAAGTCAGTGACTTGGATTAGGCCTCTGTATTCAAAAGATGAGTGTGCAAAACACTCACATTGGGTTTACTGGCAGTGTCCTAACCAGATAATACTATTGATTACTAACACAGAAGAGTTCGACAATTAAATCTTTCCTGATTAATCTTTTCTGGTTGAATGGGGTTAACTTTTGGTCCATTGCGACTTCATTCTTGTCTAGGAATCTGTGAACTAAAGAACAAGGCCTGAGTTACATTATCATCTTGTAGAAACATTTTTCTAGGTTCAAGCTGAGGCATAGCTGAATTTGTGTTGCCAATGCCAGTGCTGAACTCAAGCTTCCATAGAACAGAAGTTAGTATCTTAGTACACTCACCTAAAAACAAAATGGGAGATTGCTTAAGTTTGAATTGAGCTTCAACAGGAACAGGAGGTGTGTCTATACAAGCTAACTCTCTGTGGTTGGAGCATAGTGCATCAATACTGCACAAATGGAGAATGAGAGCTGTGCAGGACACTAGAAATGCAGTGGAGGCTCTTGAGGTACCACATGAAGTCAGCCTGATGGCAGCATAGCTCATTATCTCCAGCCTCCTTGGAATGTTATTTGCAGAGGGCTCACACATCCAGTAGAGCACTTGGACTCACAGCTTCTGAACTGAAGCAGAAAATCTCCAGGATCTGATCACTTGGAGGAGAAGGCTGTGCTCATGGTGAAGCTGGCTCTGTGTGCAGAGCTGTGTCAGCACCCAGCCCAGACCTGTCCACTGGTACATGAACAGTGATTGTATAGTACAAACTGTAACTTGCTGCAAATAATGTCTGTAAGCATCGACATGTCCTGAAGCAGCCTGTTGGCAGATTTAAAGTTACAATTACTTGAAAGCATATGTACCTCTCACAGTCTTCTGCATTGTCATCTCTGTGTTGCAGTAAAGCTGGCTATTTGGGAATCATTACTGGATAACTTTGTGGAATCTATCCAGTCAATTCCTGAGGTGAGGTCTTGTTGGTAACTCTCCCTTCCTTTTCTCCTGTGTTTTGTAAAAGATCTGTCCAGATGTAGCCGAGGATAGAGAAAAAGCAATTAAATGTTTAACACATTTGATGGTAAATCCACCAGTGTAGAGAAGCAGTCGGACAAGAAATTATCAGCCTTTAAAGGGCTGGGAGTGGGGTTCTGCACTGTAATAATGTTTCCCATGTTGTGCCACTGTCACTTGCTACTGATGAAATGTATGTGTAAGCAGCATTTAAAAACCTGGCCAAACAGAGTGTGTGCTAACTTGGGCTGAAAATAATGTGCTTTGACTTGAATATAATGAAGAGTGAATTACTTAGAAGTTTTTCATGTGTTTAATTACAGTTTAATTACAGTACAAAGCCTATATGATGTTGTATATAAAAATGAGATTTGTAGGGTTCCAAAGAGAAAACGTTGGGTTTATTACTTTTATATAAAGGTAATACATTGATTGTTTTAAGAGGAAAGTCTGTAAAAAGGCTAAGGAATGGCAACGTAAAAGAACACTGTCATGACTTTAAAATAAAAACAGCAGGAAGGAAAAACAAATGATCTCTTGTTTCAGGAAATCATTTATAGAAAATGCCCCAGTGTTTCTGTAGCTACTGATGACGTACTCAGTGATTTATTGAGAAGCCTGGATGAACCAGTTGTATGGTGATATTCTTAGAAAGCTAGAGAAGCAAGGCACTAAGGAAACAAAACTAAAATGTTAGTAAGTACAGCATGCATTCAGATTCTAAGATACTTCAGGCTGTAAAACACTGGACTTCTTAGCTACTAGTACATGTTACTTGATCAAGCAGTGAAGAACTTCCTACTTTTCAGATTCTAAAGTCACGAAGGAAGGTAAAACTCTCTCATGCAGATGTGATGCAGAAAATTGGAGAACTCTTCGCACTAAGGTAACTTTTTTGGTTACACGCAAGACATTGAATTACACAGAATGTAAAAATTACATTGTGCAGGATACAAAGAGCAGAATACACACTAAATAAAGCAGGGTGAGACAGGGTGGGAGAATTCCTCCTTTCGACTGGCATCTGTGTGCTATTTACATTAGTAAGGGGACCCACTGGCTCACCACTCAGACTGGCATTTCAACTGCAGGCATTAAGCAGGCAGTATATCATAAATGACCAAATACCACACCCTTTTCCCTTCCTGAGTCCAGCAACACATCTCTTAACTAGTAATTACAGTAGATACTACAGCATGTAAAGGATACCAGGAGAAAAGGTGGGTAGGTAGAACTGTTAACTACAACCTAGATTTGGTAAAAATCTTTTGTGAGTTCTGTTCTTCCCTTGACTTACACAGAAACCACTGCTAAGTTATTGTATTTAATGTTTTTTCCTCCCTCAAGTGAAATTTGGCCTTTGACAATACAGACCATTACACACTCTAAAAAAAAAAAAAAAAAAAAAGAAAAAATCCCACCAAAATCTCCAAGGTAAAATTAAAAAACAATTCCTATTTGAAACGCTGGGGTACTTGAAGGACTGATCAGTAATCAACAATGATGTTCCAAGTATCCAAAGGTTTATGTTAGCAATATGTTGAAGGCAGGAGATTTTAGCTTTTAGCCTTTATGATGCTTAGACCGTAGCCTGATGATTCTGAGGGGTGTGCTGTGCTCACATGTGCTCACAATCCAGCATGCAGTACCAGTCACATTTGGGAGTTCTGTATTGTTATTTTGTGTACTGCTTCAGTGAGCTGCCAGCATAGTCAGGGACCTCTCTACAGGTATCAAAAATTAAGGAAGGCGACAGGTTAAGGAGGCAGTGTTGGCATAAGGCAAAAGTCATTTATGTTCAAAGCAGTTGCATAGTACAGTATTCCCAGAAAAGTTTCAGGAGATGTGACCAATTTTAAATAATCATTCCAATTGTATTTTTACTATGAAAGGAGATTATTTTCATATTCTATGTAGAATTACAGGAGAATTTTCTTATTTCATTTAACTGCATGTAAATATTTGCTCCTATATTCACCAAGAGGAAGCCTGAACTACAGTAGTACCCATTCTTTTTAGACACCGTATAAATCTGAGCTCAGACCTGCTAATAACACCAGATTTCTACTGGGATAGAGAAAAACTGGAAGAGCTTTATGACAAGACTTGCCAGTTTCTCAACATTAATCGCAGAGTTAAGGTGAGTGTCTTATTGTTGTGAGAATCTTCCATGCTCAGATCAGTTGTCTTAGGCTCAGCAGCGTCACGAATTGCTCCATGAATGTGCTTTAATTGCAGAAAGAGAATAAATAATAACATATTATACACTCTTCCCTTTTCCATGTGTTATTACCCCACTCACACCTTTACCTGGTTTAGGTTAACCTCACATGAATGAATTGTTTATTTCCTGAGCCACTAAATTAGGCTTTAAATAGTTAGAAGAACTGAGAAATGGATTCTTCTTACTGACATGATTGCTCACATCAGTTCTTCAAGGGTGACATAATGTTTATTGCTGAACCAGAATAAGAGGCACGAAAACTACCTCTCCTGGTGGTACAGCAATCATAAATATTTAATTTTGAGGCATTCCAGAAAGCTGTATCTTCTCTTGCTTGTGACTGTTTTCATGAGTAGGTATCACCCAAAAACACTTCACTACCTGTAGATGCATATCTAAATTTATATTCTTTTGAGGAACCTATTGAAATAACAGGCTCATTAATACTGAAGCTTCTGTTGCTTGTGCATGTTGTCTTACAGAATTTTCTGTTCTATTAATTCTCTGTTCTATTTTGCAGAGAACCCTTTTCTAGTTCTGTGCAGTGTGTTTCCCTATTTAGTGATCTGATTCCGTTTCTAGAGTCCAGATTTGTGATGTTTGTAATTGCTTGCAGGTAATGAATGAAAAGCTCCAGCACTGCATGGAGCTGACAGACCTAATGCGAAACCACCTGAATGAAAAGCACGCGCTGCGCCTTGAGTGGATGATAGTAATATTAATCACCATAGAGGTTGGTGGGGCTTTTTTCCAGTATTAAGAACATAATAAGTACAGTTTCTATACTTCATAATTTGAGAATTAAGATTACTGTATTAATGTGATGTACACGGGGATTAGTATTTGTTCTTTGCAGCTTTCAAATTGCAGCTAGAGTTGCTTTTCAGATTGTCTGAATTATAGTGTAAACTGGTTTAAAATTTTTAAATAAAAATTCTTATCAATGTGTTTGCTTTTCCACAGGTTCTGTTTGAACTTGCAAGGGTAGTTTTCTGATGACAGAACAAACTCAGGAAGAAGAAAACAGACAAAACAATAGAGAACACAAGGCTTGGAAAATTCCAATCATATGCTTCTGGAGAATCATGAAATTGTGTCTCTTGATAAATCTGTAAATCTTCTACACAAATAAAAAGATTAAAGAAACAGTCTGTGAACATTATTCCAAACCACTGTACTAATGTTAGAGAGGGTGTAACCTATGGATAAATCTCATCTGTGCTGACTGTATTTGGTGAAGGACTCTACTGCTTTCTCCCCTAACAGTTAAAATGATGCTGAATACTTTGCTACTTTGTGTATTTCTGATTGATGATGTTTTCCCTCATATTTACCAGCTAACTCCTGGAGAGCTGCAACACTGTCCCCAGCTTGGAAATGGCATTACTATTTGTTCTCCTGGCATGATTTTAGTATATGTGGCAGATATATTTAATGTTATGTTCCATCCCGTCAGAAAGTAGTGTTTGTATACTTGTATGGGAATATCTTTATTGAGATGCAGTACTATTTCCATTTTTTTTTTACATTTAGTATTCATATAGAAGGGGAATTAGTTGATCCCAGAGGTCACAGGGATCTGTAGCAAAATGGTAAACTAAAGAAAGATTCACAGAATTTCTCTGTCCACCTTCTCATGCTATCTGATCTTCATCAGTGTAAGTTGCAAGGAGTGAGTTAGCATAGGGTAAGATGTCTTAATTATCCTCTAAGGTAAAAGTTTCTTCTTTTTTATTTTTAATCTATTCCTAGTCCACAGAGTGTTACTTACTCATGAGAGGATGAACGGATTCTTTTTCTTAGCAACTTCTTTTTCTAAATGCATTTTCAGAAACTTGTTTTATCACCTGTTTCAAATACACTTTAGTCCAGTGTATCGAATAAGGAACAGAACCTAAAGATTCTGTTAAAAGCTCCTGGAGCATCATTAACAAGCCATGATGACTAAATTCTGGCTAAAAATCCAACTACAGTTGCAGTAGCTTACTCTTCTCTCTTCACGTAAGAGCATTATTTCTGAGTGCAATATGGGACTGCAGTTGAATACATCTAACAGATGTACATAATGGAGAAGAGAATAAAGTCAGGCACAGCTAGCAAAAACATCAGACTGCAAACCCATCCTTTTGCCATAAATTACAATACAATGCCATGGGCACCTCTGAAGAAGCAGCCACTGCTCTTAAGTGTAGGCTTTCTGCACTGGAATCAGAACAGATTGTAGCTGGAGGTCTTCGTTCTGGAATAGCTCAAGTTCCTCTTCTCTCAACTGCTGAGAAGGTCTGAACAGGCAGGCACTGCTCAGGGAAGTGAATTGGTCACAACAGCTCGGTGACAAAGACTTGTCACTGCGGAACTGCTCTCTATCAGTAGCCTGACTTACACAACGTTGTTAAGAAACAGAACATTACATCTTTTATGCAGCAGGAAAACTTAACAAGCACCACTTAATTCAAATAGAAGAGAATTAGGTTACATTTTAATTCTAATTTTTCCAGTAAATATTTTTCAGGCTTCTCCCTCCCCCACTTTGAGGTAATACTTACATTCAAGGACATTAGTTCCCATTCATCTCACATTTAATGTTTCAGTATTTCAACTAAATTGCTAAAATGTAAATATGCAGACCAACTGCATCACTAAGAAAAGTAGTTTTAACAAAGTCATTGGAGAACTCCTAAATGCTCCTTCAAAGTATAAAGTGTCTAGCTTGATTATCTGAAGTATTCTGTCTCAGGACTGTAAGAGTTACCAACACCTCAAAACAAAAGAAGTGCAGTTACTTTTGAAACTGTAAATCAGTTTATCTTGGCACATAAAATCAAAGGCATAAAGTCATACTGTGCTTCTTGCCAAGCCCCCAGCCCTGCTTACTCCATTGAGAGGCTAGTTACAGTTTAAAAAAACCCAAAAGCTTCAGTTAAGCCTTAACAGACCTTTAAAACGTTGTATCCGTTTTTTTCATGGTGTACACACTGGCAGCTGCATCTAAGCATGAGGGTTTTGGGGTTTTTTTTAGCAGTGAACTCCATAGAGAATCCTCTTGCTATATTACACGTAGAGAACCAGGCTGGGAATTGAGTGCACCAAGAACGTAACTTGAGCTTTCACTGCACAATACAGCAGGGAGTAGAGCCCTCTGCGACCGCATAGCACGTGGGAAACTCTCCCTGCCTGCAGTCCTTGCTTCTGCTTCAAGCCAGAGATCCCCTGGGGAGCCTGTGCACATGTACACATGGCCTGACCAGGAGGAAGTTTTATGGCAGAGGCAGGATGAGACTCAAGCTCCAGAAGCAGCGTAAAACTGCCTTATTTGTGAGAACACACCCATGTTTTGCCTGCCTCACCCACCACATGCTCTCCTGGTGTAACTGAAAACAAACATCGTTACTACAGCTTGCACAGTTTGAGTCTTCATCAAAATGGGTCTAATCTAACCAGTAAGGGTGACTTCAGGGAAAAATAAGGAAAGATGCAATAGCAATAAATACAGAATATGCAAGGAAAACTAGAGAGGAATCCTAAAATACCCAGAACTCTGAAATTTTAACCTTTTTAACAAAATTAAGACTGAACAGTAAAAATCTGTTCATATGGAACCTTGTTAGACCATTCTTTATATGGACCCCAACTGTGCAAACTGCTTCTATCTGTGCTTTTTCTGTCAGATAAGGTAAAGGACAACTTACACATTATATTCTTTGGCAGATCTGCTGGGAAGTTGTCACAAAAGTAGATATTTGCAAAACAGCAAGGAATGCTGAGAGCTGTAACTCAATTCCAGACCTGTTTTTCTGGGGTGACAGCACTCATGGGTACAGAGTCAATCCCTGCTCTCTGCTGCGCTGTTCCCATCAGCTGTGCTTGCCAGATGCATACACACACCTCCCTGGAGCTCTGTCACTGAGAGCTGCTTCCTCTGGAATACCTCACCTGCATGGGCATTAAAAACGCACTTGAGAACCACTGCTGTTGGAATCCTTTTTTTCTAAGGAAAACAACACATGCAAGTACATAATTGCTGCAACTTCATAGTCAAGCTCCACTAAAAATGTCACTCCAGCCAAGAGGACATCGTCATGTTTGAACTTTACCTGTTAAAAGTGGGCAGGGCCCATGTAAAAGGCTAATTTTGCACTAAGCCAAAGGCAGAAACTAGATGGCTAATCTGCACTGCAAGAGCTGTGTTAGTTGGGTTACACTAAAAATTCCTGACAGAGATGAGTCTCATAGCAAGAAAAACTATACACACAGTTAAACCATTTCCTTAAACGACATACATTGTACTGACAAAGGGATGGTTATAATTATTTCCCCTGGTCTAAATTGCAGCTACTCAACTAGTTTTGTTCACTAGGTGTAGAAACGATTCCTAATATCCCGATACCAGAAAACCAGTCTAGCCTACAGAACAACAAAGATCCATTTCTTCATCTTTTCACCTCATACAGCCTACACAAAAGGTGGCTCACACATCATGGATCTCCTTTAGCTCTCAGACCACCAAACCTACTGGCAACAAAAATGAAAATGAAAGCTCAGATCTCCCTGGGGATGACCACTCACCTATCACAAACGTACCCCAGCACCAAGGCAAGGAAGAGTAAGGAAGACAAGGCAAGAAAAAGCAGAGCCATTCCACTATTGCTGCTGGGCCTTTACATCAGTTTTCCCAGGGATCACTTTTACATTCCTACAGTGCTGTCTCAAAGATTGGTGAGACTTGGACAAACTATGTGCACAGTTCTAACAGGGGGAGGACAGATTCCTGGATGAAAACCTTGGAGACTCTCAGAGGTACAATGAGAAGGACTTCTAGCAAGAAGCTACTGCAGCTGTCACACTTGCCCATCAAGCCTTCTCACCAGCATATATCAGAAGTGGAAGTGTTAGAAATGGCAGCTGTGCTAATAAAACAGATTTACAGCATTGACATAAACTCATGTTTTACTACAGTTGTAGCCATGTGAAATAGGGTCCCACACCTTCAGGGAACAATTCCCACGCATTGCCTAGGACATGCAACTCCCAGGTCCCTGTGGCTTCTACTCCTCTGGGAGTGTGTCAGCAGTGTTGCAGGGAGCAGTGAGCAAAGATCTCTTCAGAACAGTGACTCTGCTCGCTTACTTTTCAAAAATGCTGAGAAATTTGAAAACTCACAAAAAATCTTAGCACTTAGCCTAATTAACATCATTAGAACTGCTGAGGTTTTGATTACAGCAATAAAAAATTCTGCTATTCCACTCCAGATTTCAACTGAACTCATCTAAGAAGACACACTTACAGGACTTGAGACTAGATCAAGTTCCTCCCACTGCTCAAGTGACTTTTTACTCAGATTAGCAGACACTTCCGTCATCCTATTAACACTTGTATCATCAGAAGTATGCTCATTTACAATGTAAAATATGATCTTATCAGACAAAATGCTGCCTCTAATCCAAGTACGTGCAGACCGAAGTAAAAGCCAAAACTAAGGGACTGATGCTGTCATCAACACCATCATACCTAACTAAGAATATGCTCAGATGTGTGTAGCATTATCTCAAACAGTCTTTTTAAAATGTCATAAAAGTGGGAAAGAAATCCCAATCAAGTACCTCTAGAAATTCAGAGCCAGCACATACAGAAAAGCCAGCACATACAAAATAAAAGCACAGTAATGCCACATAATGAGACATGGATACATTTTTGTTACAATTTCAGGTGCCTGGATTGTAACCTAAAAAACAAACAAATCCAAAACTCCCAAGAAGAGACAGAAGTAATATTTTAGATTCACATAAGTTGGGTGTCCCAAACACATCAAGTGAATGCTTGTAGCTCCCTGCTACATGGGTGACATGTCTGACAGGTCTCAGTACTGAAGGTCTGAAGTTTGGCAACATTACACTCAACACAGCGATCTTTCTACAGATTCCAACAGGCCTTGAATCCAACAGGATTAGAAACTGCATTATTGCTGGATTCAAGTATTGCAGTCCAAATAAAGGTGATTTAAAGCTGAATTATGAGCTGTTAATAATACAAATAAACCATAGCTAAGTTAATTTTTCTCCAGTTTCAGAGACAGCACAGAGGAGAATCCCACACGAATGCCAACACACAAGTAAGTGGGTGCAACATAAAAGAGAAAAAGAGGCCAAAAAGCCTGACAGATATCTGCCAGAAACACACTGGTTTTCCTAAGTAGCCCACTCAATTAAATTAGAAGTTATATCACTTTTTCCATATCATCAAACACTAAGCAACAGGAGAATGAGACAGATCATCAAACACTAAGCAACTTGAGTTCAAATGCCCATCTACTCTCTTCACTTTGTATTTAGTTTGCAAAACTGAAATGCAGGGGAAACCATTCAGGGGAAAAAATTGCCAAGTAGACTGGTTAAATACACTCTATAAACTTTCTGCCACAGAGCTCAGAGAGTTGTGCTGAACTACAAAGGATATGTTTTTAAGATCTCAGCTATTCGAGATGGGTCTTAAAGATTAGGTTCTGTTCAGCTGCTTTATTTTAAGTACTGGAACAGCAACAGACAGCTTTCAGCTCCATAAAAATTGAAAGTTGTTGGGTTTTGGGGTCAGTTTAATGGGTTTTTTTAAGACTTCATTAGTCTTAAAAACCTGCACTTTTCAAATGAAGTTTAACTTGGGTAAATAAATTAATACTTATGAGCTATTTGATGCAAAGACTCAAGCTGTGCCTATCAAGACATCCCTTAATTTTGGTGGGAGATGGCTTAGTCAGACTCACATAAAACTGGTCTAGTCCTTTATCTATTTAGATCCTGTGAAAGTAACAATAGCCTGGGATGGCTGCAATCATCTGTGGATCTACAAACCAGACAAGATACAAGACTCCTCCTCCCCATCAGCACACCTGCTGTCAAGACGCAAAGTTTGGGCTTTTTTTTCCATAGTATATCTTATTTAATTACCATGGAAACAACATCCCAGGTACAGCTAGGCCCCTAAATGCTTGCTTAAATAAGTACCTTAAAAAAGGTAATAATCATTTGGACCTAATTCAGACAGTTGGCATTGTAGCATATGCTGTTCCCCATGAACAACAAAAAACACACTGGAGGACAGCAGGAGCAGGGTTCCAGGGCAGGGGGTGCAAAGGAACCCCCTTTACCTCTTGCTGGCCAAGTGTCTTCCCTCAAGGTCTTCAACAACAATGACCAAGTTTCTCTCTGAAAATGGTTCTGTCCATGCCACTGCTCTGCTTAGCATATGTATCTGGGCTGTCCCTGGACTGATTCCCTGCCTTGAGAAATCACATCCCAGGGCTTCCTGGCCTCTTGTAGAAGACAGCATCCCTGCTCCATGCTAACAGCTCTGACTTAGTAACTTCTGCAAGACCGACAATTTTTTCCATGTATCACGGACATACATGGTATTTCCAGGTATGTCTGTTGGTGCATTTCTTTATGCAGTTTTATAAGCATCCAAGGATTATTCTACAGCATGCCTTGGATTTGCATAAAACGAGGCCTTGCTACAGCCACCTTCCCTCCACACTCCACCACAACCAAATCTGCCACTGCGGGAAGTTGCAGATGTGATTTTTACATACGGCAGCTATGTCATCCCTTAGAAAGGCAAGTTAAGAATACCCGCTTCAAATAACCTGCGTCCAGCTGAACAGACCGCAAGCAGACCCAATCTTTCCACGTTTGTACTCTGAATCACTCTTTTTGACAACTGAACTGGTAACCTCCCATCTGACAGCTCAGCCACGGCGTGCCCAGGGCAGTTTCAGAGACCGGTCCCACGCCGCCCCTTCCCGGCGCATCGGAGCGAGACTTGCTATAAATGACACCTGGAGAGCAGCCAGGGTGACGCGAAGGAGGGCACCGGCTCTCAGAGTTCGTGCCCGATAGGCCCGGGACACCGCGTCCCGCCGCTGCCGGCCCGTCCCCGTCTCCCACACCCCCGGCGACTCCGCGGGAAGCGCAGGGACGCACNGGGAAGCGCGGGGACGCCCCGGCGCCCGCCACTCCTCCCAGGCTGCGAGCGCGAGGGCAGCACCCGGCAGCATCCATCCCTCCATCCCACATCCGCCGCCAAGCACCGCCCGGCGGGAGCCGCTCGGGGCCCCCCGGCGGCGGCACCGAGCAGCCTCTGCCGCCACGGCGAGGCCGGACGGGCGCCGGGAAGGCGGC
>VZSE01013650.1:1884410-1935657 GCA_013398275.1 Promerops cafer | reverse complement strand
GGGGGCTGGGAGGCAGGGAAGGCCCATCACGGGTCCCCGCCCGCCGCCCGCGGTGAGGGCAAAGGCCGAGCGGGCGGCTGCCGCCGCTACGGGAGGTGCGGCGCGTCTGTGAGCGGCCGGGCCCGGGCCGGTGCCGTCTGCCGTCGGAGCGGGAGCAGCGCCGCGGGCTCGGTGCTGTCGAGGTTCGCTGCCCGGGGTGCGAGGGCAGAGCCTGAAGCGCCGTGCCCGAGCTGTTCCCTGCCAGCCCGGTTGGCTGCCCGTACCCTGCCCACTCCCCCAGTGTGGTACCGGCGCTTCCCCGGTGTTATCCTGGGCTTGTGCCGCCCCCTTTTCCCGGCGGGGTCTCCGAAGCGAGCACCCTTCCCGAACGGGCTCGCCCCCGCGTGGCTTCTCACCCAGCGCTGAGCCGATTAGGTAACTTCCAAAGCCGCGGCAGAGCGGGGCCGGGAAGGACCGTCCCCCACGGGGTTTCAGGGCACAACAAGTATTTCACACGCTTGTTGAATGGGTCAGCACTGAAATACAGCCTTGCCGGTGTTAATCACCATTTTATTTAGCTAAGGGTAAAATTGCTGAGCACACACATGCCTATAATGTACAAAGTGCTTTCCTCGCTCTTTTTGTCTGCCCTGTCATTTCCTCAGAGTGTAATTACTGTAGTGCTTTTAGCTCCAGCGTTTAAATAGCATCCAGATACATGCAAAACACAATGTTGTGCGCATGTATCATTTTTTTAAAAGATCAGTTCAGGTCTCTGTGGAAGGGCTTGCTGTTTGGGGTAAGAGTGAAGCTCCAAACTAAACACGCTTAGTATGGTAATAACTAGAAAGAATGCTTGTCTGACTTGCAGTGCCCTCACATAGGTGGTTTGCTCTGCTTGGCAAGTTTTGTTGTCCAAGTGCAATCCAGACTGAATTTAAAAAATGTACAACACATTAATAATATAAATAAAAGAGAAAAAAAAAAAAAATCTAGTGTGTTTTCTGTAACATCACCCACATGGGGCATCTTGCAGGATTAAATAACACCAAGCATGACTTTTGTTCCTGCTGACAGCAAGTATTCCCTCTTGTGGAGAGAGGGAGAGAATCTTAGCATATTGCATGTGCAAACTTAGTTATCCAAACATCAGTTTAGGGAGGAGAATATATACCTAAAGAGAGCTGAAACCTAACTTCTTTTTCTCTTATTAACCATAAGAAAATAATCAGCTGTATCTTACACTGTATTTCTTTCTTTGTCTTTACACCCCTGTCTCCAGTGAGTTCTGATCTCATGTGAATGCAAAGGAATGCGTTTGGTCAGCCTGGTTATTGCTTTAAATACGAGGGAGTTCTTCCCTGTCCAGCAAGTAGAAATACTTGCTTCTCCAGTGACTAAACATACTGGCATATGTAGAATACACTTCTGTTCTCTTTCCCAAAAAGCCATGCTCTTACTGCATGAAAGAAACTAGCTACTTGAACCTGACTTAAAATTATGAGAACTTACTGTTGAGTTCAGAGGAGAAAACACCCAAGGCTTTTTATAAACCTTTCGGTCCACTTCTAGTTTCACCTTCGCTTTCTGTTCTGTTTCTGTTTTGGGCATTATGTGGCCAGGAATTTTGTTGGCTTCTCTTGCTGTTTTATATGTTTATGTACAGATTTACATTGCTTCATACTTTCACTTTTTGTGCCCAAAGCTCTATGTGCTTTAATTAAGTTTCTACTCTCTGATCTTACTAGCCCTGTATTCATTCATGCATCCATCCAACCATGTGTAACTGTCCTAATGTGTTTTCCTGGTTTTTTCCCCAAAGTTACCAATGTTTGCTTCCAAGACTGCCCTTGAATCCTTGAGGAAAAGTTTATAGCTCTTAGGTAGTTCTTTGTGGACAGCCTCCAGCAGCTGGTACAAGGAGGTGCCCAGGAGGGTGAGGGGCTCTGGAAGCCCTGGCCTAGGGGGGCTCGGGTCAGTGCCACATTTCACCGTTCGTTGTCCTACCTGGTGGGTGGCCGATGGCCAGCCGTGGACAGAACTGCACCTCTCACCCTTTGAGTTTCTTGATTTGCTAGGCAGGCATGAGGCATGCAGACTACTTAAAAATGCTGTTGTGGCTGGTGTCAATAAATAGTTCAATAGTTATTAGGTGAAAAGATTGGGCCCTCCTGTATTGATAGTCCAGAGGGCTTGCCAATACACTGTTTGAGTCTGGGAAGATTCAGGTATGTATCTGGTATTTCCCAGATCACAAATGTTCAGTTATTTAATGCTGGGCTTGGATTCAGCTGGATGGACCCATAACTTTTAGGTAAAATATATACAGAGACACTGAAAATCCAGGTTAAAATTATCTAACCTGTCTTTTATTGGGTTGTGTCACTCCCACCGGTATAGGTGAGAGTGACCGACATCAGAAAGGAAAATAAGTTTTCCTATTTGAGCAGGCAAGTGGCAACCAAAACACTTTCTTTTTCTCACTCTGTATAGGTGTTTTTACTACTTGTTAATATATCTTCCTCTTCCTTAGCTGTTTATATTTCTGTTTCCAAGTACCCACACCATGCCTTTTCAGAACATTTTGGTCCTGGTTCCCCTTTGCTCTTTAAGCCTTGGCAAATCACTCACACTTTTGTGAATTGCATTGCCCATCATGAAAGAGAAATCCTTGCCTATGTGTAAGGTTATCTTTTATACAGTAACTTGGGATTAAGATCTGTTACTAAAGTATGGCATCTGGATATTGGAGAACATATCTGTTAAGAGACAGCTACTGTTGCATCTGTGCATCTACTGTTAAGTTTTACATGCAAGTCATTTGCTTTTCAGAGTGTAAAAAAATGGATTTGGCCAACCATGGACTTATTCTGCTGCAGCAGCTAAATGCTCAGAGAGAGTTCGGTTTCCTGTGTGACTGCACAGTTGCCATTGGGGATGTCTACTTCAAGGCACACAAATCTGTCCTCGCTTCTTTCTCCAACTACTTCAAGATGTTGTTTGTTCATCAAACCAGGTAACTCTAAAAAGGTTCACCATTTAAATGTTGTTCAGTTAACTAAGCCAAGGAAGTCTAGCAACAAAATGTTCTTTTTGCTTCTTGTTATGACATAAAGAGCGTGGAATCCAGTCTTAACTGCAAACTAGAACCTCACTTTCAAACATGTTAAAGTTGAAGTGTGATTCATTAACACTAATTTTAGCATTTAGCGCAAGTTCTTTAGAAAAGCATCGAAAATTTAGTTTCTACAATTGAATACTTCAAGGATCCTGTCTTCTCTCCTGCACTTTCCTTCCCCCACTCACTATCTTCTACTCTGTCTTGACACTGTTCTTGACATTTGTGTAATGTTATATACAATCCAATAAGTACTTACTAGGAGCTTCTGAGAAATAAACTTAAAAAAGAGGTGTATGTGTTTCATTTCTTTGCAGTTTATCGTCAATTAAATAATAGACTACTCTGTAATGATAGAAAATAAGGGGGTTTGTGGTACTTTTCTTTCTGTGGGTTTGTTTAAGCTTACATTGAGAAGATTGAAAAGATCACCATAGTGTATGACCACTTTAAAGATTTTTTGGTCTTTTTCCAAAATACTTGAATTAACTCAAAAAGTTTATGTTAAGTGATTCACACTTAATTCTTTGGCTAAGAGTTCTTAGCCAGAAGTGAACTGCTAGGACAGAAGTGCATTTGCACTTCTGAAACAGGACTGCAGGCAGATGCTCCATCAAGAGCACACAGTCATCTTTGGAAGACAGCATTTCAAAGTTTACTTTTGAGTCATGTATCTGAATTCAGAAGTGGTCACAGGGAGAGCTCAAGAACAGTGCACCTCAAGAAGTGGAAGAATTTGCTATAATTTCCTCTTCAGCTTGATAGCCTACTGTAGTTAGAGCATTCAGACCACAGCACACAATCATGTCCATTTCTGAATTTCTGTGGTTTATTTATGTTTGTTTTTAATAGAGGAGCTACAAATAATTACGAAAAATAATTAGAATCCCAGTTCCTCTCCTGTTAGCTAAGTGGCTTCACAAAGATGTTCCCGGTTTTCTGTCTTCTTCTGTGAACCTTGCCTTACTTTCTGCACATAGATACAGCTTTAGCTAGAGCAGTGGTAGCTGTCTCAGTCCAGAGCATCACAAAGGTTGATGCATAGGGCACACTCTGAGCTGGAGGGTGGTGTGGGTTTCAGTCCTGTTGGGCTGAAGAGGGCATGCATCACAGCCAAAGCATCTCCCTTTGAGTGCTCTAATCAAGGGACTGCTAGGCTGACCAGGCAGTCCACTGGTGCTGCTGTTTCTCCCTCCCTATTCAAGAAAAAAGGCTGCTGTTCTGCTGTGTAAGGAACCTGGACTCCACAGGTTACACCTATTGCATCAGATCCCCGGGGGGATTCACACCCTGTCCTGCGTGGTTTCTGGACCATACTGCACTTGGGACAATGCGGTACCACACATTTGCAGAACTGTAGCTGTAAACCCTAATAGGACATAGAAGCCCAGCAGGCAAGTGCCAGATGAATTAGGTGTTTTCAGGGCTAAATACTGAGAAGAGCTTATTGGACTGTGAACTTAGAGTCCTGTGCTAGCAGGTTTTAATTTAGCTACAGATGTGTTTGAATCCAGCCGAGAAAAGGGGGAAAATGTCTTTGCAGTTTACAAAATGTATTAATGTGACAACACATTTACAACATAACAGCAGTTTAAAATGGTATATATCACAATGGGACAGCTTTTCTTTCAAGCCAGTTACTTCACTGAGGAAAGAAGTCATCTTCCAAGTAGCTCCTAAGATTAGCTCTTTCACAGTAAAGCATTTCCCTTAATATTTATTGCAGATTCTGTCTTTTGAATTTAAGTAGAAACCTCCTATTTTTATCAAGGCTTGAATAACCTAGAACTGGAAAAAAATACTTTCCTTATATCTTATTTATAATTTTGTTTCACCTTTCAGTGAATGTGTCCGTTTGAAAGCGACCGACATACAGCCAGATATCTTCAGTTATCTCTTGCATTTGATGTACACTGGGAAGATGGCACCACAACTCATTGACCCAGTTCGACTAGAACAGGGAATAAAGTTTCTGCATGCATATCCACTAATTCAAGAGGCCAGCCTTGCAAGTCAGGGAACTTTTTCTCACCCGGATCAAGTCTTTCCATTAGCATCTTCATTATATGGCATTCAGATTGCAGATCACCAGATAAGACATCCCACTAAGGTTACGTCAGCAACTGACAAACTTGGGCGAGAACCACGGCCTCAGACGTCACGGATGAACCAAGAGCAGGCTTCTGAAGGCTCACAGCTCTCGCAGCTGGGTGCAAATCTGCCACAAGTGACCCGGACAAATATGTCTGCTTCTGACCCATTGCCATCTTCTCTATCTCCAGAATTGGTATCTGCTGCTGGTAATAATTCACCTTCAGGAGAAGAGGCCAATATGGAAGCATCTTCTTCTGATGAACAGCCTGCCTCTCTCACGATAGCACATGTCAAGCCAAGCATTATGAAAAGGAACGGAAGCTTCCCAAAATACTATGCCTGTCACCTCTGTGGTCGCCGGTTCAACCTGCGCAGCAGTTTGCGGGAGCACCTGCAGATCCACACGGGAGTTCCCTTCACATCTAGCCAGCAGGGAGAAAGTAATATTTCTTTGTCTCTCTGTAACAACACAGCTGATAAAGATGCCATGGAAGTGCCTGAAGCAGGGATGATTAGTGACAGCGAGCTGCAGCAGATCTCAGACTCCCCAATAATTGATGGGCAGCAGCAGTCAGAGACACCTCCCCCCTCCGATATCGCAGACATTGACAACCTGGAGCAGGCAGATCAAGAGAGGGAGGTGAAGAGGCGGAAATACGAATGTTCCATCTGTGGTCGCAAATTTATTCAGAAAAGCCACTGGAGGGAGCACATGTACATACACACGGGCAAGCCCTTCAAGTGCAGCACTTGTGACAAAAGCTTTTGTAGGGCTAACCAGGCTGCCAGACACGTGTGCCTAAACCAGAGTATGGACACATACACGATGGTGGATAAACAGACTCTGGAGCTCTGTACTTTTGAGGAAGGTAGTCAAATGGACAACATGTTAGTACAGACCAACAAGCCCTACAAATGTAACTTGTGTGACAAAACTTTTTCAACTCCCAATGAAGTAGTCAAACATTCGTGCCAAAATCAAAACTCTGTCTTTACACTAGAAGAAGATCGCTCCATTCTCTTAGGTGGTGGGGACACAGAAGCCACAGAGACTGATAACGCAGTGTTAGCTTCCATCAAAAAGGAGCAGGAAGCAGTGTTGTTAGACTGAATGTGAAACCTATATCAATTTTTTAAAGTTTCTTTACTCATTTTTTATTAAATCAGTTTTTTCCTCCCCCTGCCTCTTACCTCACTTACCCCTGCCATCTTTTCCAGCAACTTCCTTCCCACCCTTTGTCTTCAGCAACCAGAACTGTACTGGCACATTAGGAAATTGGACTTTGCCTCTCCCACCAAAACAAACAAAAAGCTCTTGCATCAAACCACAACAAAATTGATTTTAATACAAAGGAACATGTGAAAAAACAATCCAGCTAACTATGTTGATAGTATTAGTTATTCCAAATTTAATAGGTTTTAAACAAAATTTAGATTGCTTAAAAGTGTATTTAGATACAATGATGAGTGTAACGAGAAACAGAGTATCAGTTTGGTAAGGAAAGGATATATGTATTTTAGTTTCCTGGTAGAAGGCATTTTGAGATCTGGCAGAATAAACACCGTGCTCTTTACAAGTCCACATGCAAGTTGATTAAGGTGATAACCTAAGTCCTCAGAACTTTTCTCAAGGAATGCAGAAATCTCTGTTCCTTGAGTTAAAAAGAGCTGAGGGTGTTGGTTTTCTTTTAGCCATATGTTTTCCTTCAAGTATGCCTTTGGGTATCTGTTTCAGAGTCAAGCAAAGTCGTTACTTAGTCAAATTTTGACTTAAGTAGCTGTAATAGTAATGTGATGGCAATCTTTATATATATATATAAATACTGTATACGTATAAAGATTTATATATATATAAAGTGTCTGTGTGTATATTTGGTACAGGTAAATAAATGCACACATCCTTTTTAAGTAACTGGCCGTCTGCTCTCAGATTCAGCCTGGACTCTCTTTTAGTTGTTTGACAAAGCTAGTCATTGCACAGGTTGCTTTTAACCAAATTTGAAACGTCCTGAGCTGTGTGCATTTTTATTGACCTGTTGAAGAGAAGCTGGTAGGTAAGTGTTGTCACCCAAGCTACCAAGGAAACTAGAGAAGTGGCATACTGGTGAGCACTGCACCATCGTTAGTGCAGCACATGCGTGTGTTGTTAGCTGTATAGAGGTTGCAGTCATTCTGGATGAAAGGAGAGAGAAAAGCTTTATTCCCTTACTCAGGCAAGGAATGTCCATGATTTCATTTGGTCTAATGGCATGAGTTAAGAGGGAGGAAAAGCGTTGTTCTAGCAACAGGGGATCATGGTTGTTTTTAAATGAATCTGTAGTGCTGGCTGGGAAATTCTGCTCTATGAGAGTCCTGTTATTTTGGAAGCCAAGACAAAGCCTGCAAAAACTGAAAGGGTGAATTCTGTAGTTTTAGTTACTGCTGATGGTAGTACTGCATCTTTGTGTTAAAAATCAAGTTGTTGATTTTTATTATTTTATATAGATGCCCAGATTTTTTGCTGGTAGCCTAAAAACCTAAACTGACAGCAGCAGTGAAGCCCACTGAGCAATTACTGGGCCAACAGAAGGTGTTAAGTGGACAGAAAAAGTGCCCCATCATAAATGGAGACAGTGTGTGTTTGGGGGGAGGGGTGGGAGAGGGCAAGTCACAAACCACAGCTCTTCTCTGTGTATACGTTTAAACTGAATATCATCTTTTTGTGTATAGTTAAGTTCTCAAATTTGTAAGTTTTTATACATCATTTCATTGAATAAAAACTGAATTAAATGGGATATGATTTATTGAGTTGAAGGTGAAAGGTTGTTGGTGTTTGGTGTTCCTGGATGAGCTCTTGCTGAATCAGTTTAAAAGCCAAGCAATGCATTCTGTTTATCAGACTAAAAGCTCCATCACACAGGTGAACAATGAGCTTACTAAAACTTAAGGTGGATTTAGCACAAAAAGTCTCGACATGCTAGTTTTTTTTCCCAGCTTATTATAATGTGACCATTATTGTAAAGTTTATTGTAAGTGATATTGATTTTATTATCTCTCTTGTATTAGAGTAATAAGTTTAAAATCAATTTACTTCAAAGTGTAGAAGTCTTTTGAGATAAAAATAACATCTTACAGAATTTAGTGCTGCCCATTTTAAAACTTTTTTAGGATCTTCATCTACCAGTATAGTTTCCTTAAATGTGCATTTTATTTCATCTTCCTTAGTCCAAAATGCTCTCAGAGTAGAAAAACAAAAGCATAAACCTTTCCTAGTTCTGGGTAATGTCAGCTTTTGAGGTATCTGTGGTTTACGGGGTAGTCACAAGTTCATTTCCAAAATGACTGAAGCTGCTAAAGGTGCTACCACCTCAGCTGTTAGTTACTGCTTAGATGCTTTTTTTTTTTTTTTTTTTAATTCCAGAGCTCCAATTCTGCTCTGGGGCTAAGTACAACAGTTCAGCTCAACTCCCCAGGTGACTGGTTGTGTCAGGGTGCACGTGGCCACGCCATTTATTGTGAGACATTATTCCTGCTCTCACTTCTCCTTCTCCACTGTTCGGACATCATGATGTTTGCTAAGTTACATGTTGAATGGTCTCAAGCAAAAAACAACCAGTCTTTAAAAAAGCTATTTTTCTGTCAAACCTGTTCCTTATTTTAGCTCTGCAGAAGGTTTTGAACAACTCACAGATTGTGCAGAAACGGAGATGAGCCGGGAAGAGCCTTACTGAAGCCAGTGTTGCTGCTGGCAACATCCGGGATGTAGAAGATGGGAAGTGGTGACTCCCACTTGGGCAGGTAGCTCCTCTGGAGGGCAGTGTGGCCTTGCAGACCGGTGAGCTGCCCAGCAAGAAGGAGCAGGGTAGGGCAGGGAGCAAGCAGCCATGGAAGGAGTTGGTTATGACAGTCCTGCTGCTACAAGGAACGTGAAATTGCAGGTTCAGCAGAGATACTTTCACCTGTTAATATTTATTCTTATGAAATAACACTGTCGGGTAAAGAGAAAAAAAAAAACACAATAAAGAGACTGTTTTAATATGTGTTGAGCTATGATAATGGTTTCTTTTAAATACCCTGTTATTGTCAGATGCTCCATGTCATTGCCTTTCAACTTCACGAGCAGTTTTGTTCCTTTACAACAAATCAGAAACGGTGTATTCTGGTTATTAACTGCTGCATCAAGAATTCGGGAAATTAAAGCACAAATGCAGTTTTGTTCAAGCTTCTTTGTTTAAACCCTCTGAATTATTATTACAGTTAGAGATAATTCCAGGATTTAGTTTTCAGTGTTTGACTTGGAGATTTGTGACTGAGTTGCTCATTGCTCATTCTGTCTGCTCACCTGCTGAAGTTGTGGATTTTCTACCAAATGAAAGCAGACATCTTGGCAGGAACTGCTGAGAGCTTGGTGAAAATCTGCCATCATTCAAGGCCGTGGGCTGGAGCTTCAGCTCCATGTTTTTCCAAAGGAGTATCTTCAAAGTTAATTTCCTAGGCATGTCACTTGACATCTCTGTCTTGACTTCAAAAGTACCAAACACCTACAAATCTCTGCTCCAACAGAGGATTATCACTTCTGAAAGTGAAGTTTGCAGTCCATTGTAGTCAATTTTTTTCCATCAAGTATCTTCTCCATCACTGGTCTGATAATCATTCTTCTTTGGCAGGGGGAGTATTTATCAGAAGACGCTTGTGTTACAAACATTGAATACTTAAAATTGTGCTCCTGTTTACACTGCAGAGCCTTCAGTTGCTGTCTTGATGTTTAGAAAATCTGGCTGGCTCTTCAGCTCCAAATCCCATAAAATAACAGCCTCAGTCACAAATAGTTGTCAGTTGCAAGAGAAAAAAAAAGAAACAGATCTAATCCTGTTTACTTTAAACAATTTCTTTGGTATTGCAACATCTTTTACATTAATTAAAGGAGACCTGGTTAAATTCAAGCAGGTGCTACGGTACCTGGTACCTGGTGGTATCACAGTCTCTCAATGTTTTTTCCCCAATCTTCTTAACAGGAGGATTACCTTGTTTGGGTATTTTGCCTTTTTGGAGACTAATACAATTCTTTAGACATCCTTGTCCCAAGCACTTAAAGATCAAACTGATTCATTCTTAACCTAGTTAAAGTAATTTTCCTAGATTGTGTTTCCACACCTTTTAATCTTAAAAAGTAAACACGTATAAGGGAAGTTAATTTTGGAGTTCTGTCATTGATTCTCTTATTTATTGCTTCCCAAAAGTCAACAAGTATTTTGAGATACTTCATAGTTATGAATGATTAGGAGAAATTGGGTTACTTTAAAAAAAAATAAAATTTAAAACCAATTAGATTCCTACTTCAACATTGTAAATGTTACCCTGTTAATTACAGCAGCATACTTTGGTTAATGAAATCTAAGTGACCGACTACCAGTGGTGATGGAGGCTGGCTGTTCAAATAGCCCAGCTGTTACTCTAGCTGAGACAGTGTTTCCATTTCTACAGCTCTTGTTTTGTTCACTTGTTTTTGTTTGTAAATATGCCCATTGTCGCTGGATAATGAAATCCCAGTCATACCAAAAGTAGAACAAAACCGAAAGAAGCAAGAAATTTTTTGCAACACCCTTCATTAATGTGTATTTGCCAAATTATCTGTGATCATCTCTAGAAATAAGATAAATTTACTGTCCTTAAATACGGGCTTCTATCAAGCCTGCCATTAAGAAGGACATATTTAGATGAAATTTAGCCAAAACCACATACCACATTTCCTGTGCAGTACAGCCGTGGTGCTGTGATGTTGGTGCATCCATGCTTTTGAACAGGCCACGTGTGCCAAGATGCAAGAGCTCAGCATGGCCTTGGAGCAGCTGTCAGTGGCTGTTGTTGTTCCTTGAGCTGGCAGTGTTTTAGTGCCAAAGGAGCTGCCAACAGGACTTCCTCATACTCAGTGCATGCCTATTGCCTTGGCCAAAGCTGAAGCCTTCCTGGAACCTTAGGAAATCTGCTCGGGGAGGAGAGAAGCAGAGCCACAAAATGAAGTTAACACAGATGTTCACTTACTGTACTGCTCTGTGGAGTGTGGAGGAGGTACCCAGCACTCCAGCATGCCTCAGCACAGATCCACAGCCTGTATCCAACCTGCTGACTCTCAGGACTCATTTTGAAGCAGCTCATACACTTTCTAAGGGAGCTTCCTGATCAATCCATTGTTTCCTTCTATCCTTAGTCTCTCAACCATATGGTTAAAGCACTTTCTATTTTGTTACTACTGTATTGTGCAATTCCAGTTTCAGCAGTGAATTATTTATATATTGCCATTGTTTATTTGGGTCTCTCAAATTCAATGTACTCTGTAAGCCAAGCTTTATTTCATGAGCTTATTAGGTAAAAATGAAACCAGGGGTCAATCCACAGTTGTCCACAGACAGATGTATACACAGAATATAGAGTAATAATTGTTCAATAATAATAATCTTATTCTTTGATATGATTGCATTCTTATGCAGAATTAATTTTTTTTTAATCTCATTTTGAGGCACCTTTGCAATACTGATAACAGAATGGGACCCAGAGCAAGTCCTGACTTGTGCACAAGAACTGAAAAAGAACATTTGTAGAAACTTCATCTTTATTCACTGGGTTTATTGATGTTCAAAATTTTCATGTTTTTTTAAATAAAACCATAGTATGATATTCATTAAAAAAAAACCCTTACTACAGGCACAACTTGAAGGATGTAAGTGTTGCTGTGCATCACTCTCCTGTCATATAGGAAATGTCTCAGAGCAAAGGGCCACAATGCCACCAGTTTTTTCTATCTACTGCAAGTGAAGCAAAAGCAAAAATCAGCAGAAGGAATCAGCTGAAATATGGATCAGCTTTCATCTGTGTGCAGAGCTGTGCCACGCAGAGTGGAAAGCCAACATGTGGTGAAACAGCAGCTCAAACTAAATGGAGAGTCTGAAAGAACTGAGCAGTTACTCTGGAAGCAGCTACCTAAGCTGTGAAGCTGTGATCATGCCTGTAAGGACACCACCTTTCCTGTTTTGGGGTGGGGTTTGGGTTTGTTTTTTTTTTTTTGCTTTGGGATTTTTTACATTATATTTACTATTTCCTCTTAGAAGAGTGGTACACTTGTCCCAGGGAATGGGAGCACTACCTTCAGTTCTCATTAGCTCAAGGGTCAGAAATCTCTTAGCTTGGGATTTGCATCTTACAAGAGCCTACTAGGAATTTGGAAATGATGGCTGTATTAAGGCTTCTTCTGCCCTTCCCCCCACCATAGATAGATCCTCTTTCTCCTAAAGGAGATGTTTTGTACTTCTAAAAAGAAGCTGACCTACAGAAATTAGAAGTCATCAATTCCTGTATCAATGGTAGACTCGTGAGAAAGTCATCTAGTGTTGCAGTGTCATAGAAGACATCTCCCTGCTGCTGATACTACTGCAAGGGAGTGTGAGGTGATGGTTTACTCTACATCTGGCCATGCTGGTGGGCTCCCTCAGAGTGCTTACAGGAGCTGAGGTTTTGCATGGTGAGAGGAAAAAAGTGCAGCTGCTGCTGCCAAGAGGATTTATTTGCTCTGTCATGTAGCTGCCAGTAGCGGTACTCCCTTGCAGAGCCACACCTCCGGGGTGACTCACATGAGGAATGAGCACATCTATTTCCTATTGCTGTCAAGGAACGTGATTAAACATGGCTCTGAGAGCTGGGAAATAGAGATACAATGACAGTGGCACTTAGCACTGATGTCTCTGCCACTGAGCATAACCAGGGTTTCCAAAGTAGTAACACTCCAGGCTTCAAGAGGTCTCCTGGACAGAGCTGAACTGCTCTGCCTGAAGTGAAGCAGGCAGTTTTGCAGAAGTGCCAGCTTGCAAAGTGCTACAGACAAGGGCAGTTCCTCAGTCTGTGTTTAAAACCTACCAGCTGAGTGGCAAAATTCTTCTTCAGTGTCTGATGGGACCAAGAAGATGCATTTCTTGGTATCGTCCTGCAGCAGGAAACGTGTTAAGATTACACGGGTGATTTGCTCCAGCTCTCAGAAACCCAAAGGAGATCCCAGGGAATTCAAGCACCTGCTGAAGCAATGGTTAGGTCCAGAAATGGTACTGCCCCTGACAGGCACTTTGGTGGCAAAGTCACTTTCTGCAGCAGCCATGCTGGGCCTGTCAAGAAGGCCATAACCCCAGCGCTCTCAGGCCAGATCATGTCCTGGCCATGCTCCCCCTCAGCTTCTCGTGCTCCTGCTCACTGGCAGAGCGAGGGAAACTGGAATGTCCTTGACTTGGGGCAAGCACTATTCAGCAACAACTGCATCACCACTGTGTTATCAACATTATTCTCACACTGAGTACGAACACATGGCACTGTACCAGCTGCTAGGGAGGCAATTAACTCTATCCTAGCCAGAACCAGGACAAGGATTAGGGTTAGGGTTGGGAGAGAAACTGAGTGGTAACCTCTCACCAGAATGGGGCCACAAAAGAGCTGCCGAAGGGAGAGGGAGGCTGTAGAAAGTCAGTGTAACAACTGGTGGAGAGTGCGGGTGCAGGACACTGCCTGTTCAGCTGGAATGACACCAAACAAGTATTTCAACCACTGCAGCCACTAAACAGAATGTGATTTTCTCCCCTTCTCACTCAGTCTTCTCTAATTTCAGCTTCAGTTTTCCCTTTCACTTGGGAGCATGTGCAGAACACGCCCCTGTTTCTGTCCCTGTCTCATGATAGGAAAAGGGAGAAGGAGGCAGAGGAATCCTTCATGTCCTCCATGAGGGGAGTGGGTTGAGATATCTTCCATGATCTTGGCTCTGTTGTGCAGACCTTGGCACGGAGCACACGTGTAGCTACACTGAGCATTAAAGGTGTTGCTTTTTATGACCATGACAAAAAGGTAAGGTCTTCAAAGAGTAACAGTCAGCACATCTGAATTAAGCCTCATGGATAAAGCTCCTGTCGCTGCCACAACCTTGCCAGTTGTTCTCTGAGACTGGCATCTCTCCAAATGGCACATGGGTGCCCAGTGTATCTGACAGAAAGAATTATGAAAGTTTTATTAATGACAACTTACTCTCTCAAGATTATCTTATTTTCCCAAGCAGTTCTTAGAGATGGAGATAAAAAGGTCTCAGTTAAGCAAAGGCAGAAAATGGTCTAGGGAGAGGCTACACCTACCATCTTTTCTGATGCAGATTTCGTGGAAGTGTAAAAAGCTTTGGGAGTGAGGCAGTCCATGCTTACCACAGAAATAAACACTCATGCTCTTTGCTTTTCAAAAAGTGCACTTGCCTTCATGACGACCCCACTGCCCAGTTTCATGACCTTCCTCTAAAGTCATAATCTCTGGCTTCATATTCAAAATAATTTTCTTTTCATAATTATTTTATAGCAATCTTATTGTTACATGTGACTGCATTCTTACATTCTATTTGGAACCCAAAGTGACTTGATGTTGTATGGGTCCAGGCAGTCACTCTTGCTCTCGTCCCCAGCCATATCCCTTCTCTCCAACCCGGAGGCAGAGTGAGAGGGGCCACATAGGGCAGATGAGTCCCAGTGACTGAAACACATTTATGGTTTTCTTTAACAGCTCTGGGGCCTTCTTATGTTGTCGGGTCCATTCCCTGATTGCATTTTTCTTTAGTAAATTATGGAGTAGTCAGATTATTATACTGAATCCTGGAATATGCCCCTCCAAGATCCTAAAGTCTCTGGCACTGCACATAACTAATTTCTTATTCTTGTAGCACCTGTTTTTCTCCCACCTGTTCATCTGACTCCCCAAAAGATGAATTTGTGACTGGGCCCTTGTTCCTGTTCTGCTGGTATCTCTACCACAGCTGACTGTGGCTGTGTTGTTGCAAGTGTCCATAGTCTTTACAGGTTTTGTGAAGCAGCCTCCTCCTCCTCCACCACTGATGCATTGCCTCACAGTGACCTCTTGTGGAAATGTTAAAATTTCCAGCTCTTCAGGCAATGTAGCATGAGCTATACAGATGATAAGACTACGGTTTAAGCTTTGGAATAGACAAGTAAATGTATAGTGAAGTTCCTGACAGATGAAAGCAAACCTCATCTGATCTGCCCCCAGTGCTGGGGTCATGAAAAACATTTCTTTCACGTTGATAGTTGCTATCCATCATTAGGAGGACTGACTGTATCAGCTGTACTGGGAACAGATGCAGTGAGGGTTTGGCAGCAACTGTCGGGCCTCCATAATCTGCTGTTAGCTGCTACTTGCCATGTGGGTGCCTAGGAGACCACGTCCCTAAAACCCTCTGCCTTGGTCATTACTTCTTTTGAAGTTGTACTTTGTCACCACTACCCCTGGGTATGGATCCCAGAGGATTCTTATGAAGAGAGAAACTCAGTTAATTGATGTAAAACAGGTGTTGTCTGTACATTTAACTTGACTTAGAGTTTGCTCTTTGTCTAAGTACATTTTCCACAACCACTTAAACTCAGTGGTGCTTCTCTATTTCCCCATTTTGCTTTCTCCTTTTCACACAGAGACAGGCTGGCTCTTTTTCTTTTCCATTACCTTTATTTTCATTGTGGTATGTACTGGGTTTTTACCATTTGTGGTATGTACTGGGTGTATCTGCAAACAGGCTGAAGAGCCTCTTGGAAGGCACTGCCACTTAACCTTGGCTAATGACCCCAGTGCTCGCTCAGCTTCCTTTGCATCACACTGCAGGTGTCCCTTCCATCACCCCAAGGAGCAGGAGAGCCTCAGCAGCCCAGTTTCTGCTGGATCTGCTGCCAAAGGCTTTTGGGGTAAGCTGGTGTATCCCTGCCTCCCAGCTCAGAAGCCCGGTCCACTCCTTTCCTGTGGCTTGCAGCTCACTCTGAAGACTTTCAGGCTCCAAAACCAGCAGCAATCTAGAACTGAACTTGCATTTTCACTTCAGAGCCCATTAAAGCAGCTCATCATTTCACACGTGTGTGTTTTGTGCACATACATCACTAATGCAAGCTAACTCTCTGTCCTGCTTTTTACTCAACAGCTGCCAGAGCGGGATGGAATTTCAGCTAGCGGGGAAGACAACAGCTAGAAGTTTCTGCCTTTGCCACATCAATTTCTCCGCCTTTGCGGGTGTTGTGAAGCAGGAGATATGGCTGTACGCCCACCGAAGGTGCAACCTGGGTCGATTTTTCCTGTTGGTTTCTTTCCGGGAGAAGGCCCCGCTGAGCCGCCTGCCGGCCGAGCTCGCAGCGGCGGCGCGCAGGGACAGCGCTAGGTGGGGCCGTCGCACCAGCGCAGCCTGCCGGGCCCTCCGCGGGGCGGCCCAAGGGAGGGACAGCAGGGACAGCGGCCGCCCTGTCCCGCGGCGGGCTTGTCCCGGAGAGCGGAGCCTTTGGCACGGCGGGCCGCAGAGCACCCCCAGGCACCAAGTCCCGGGGCTGGCAGGGGCAGGTACAGCAGGGAAAACGTGCCTCGAGAGGATATTTTGTGTCCCCCACGCCGCAGCTGCGCTGCCAGGAGGGACCCGCGAGCTGACAAGCAGGTGGCAGAGACATTTCAGCAGCGGAAACACCGGCACGTCCCTGCACACCATGTTCCAGCTGCGCCAGGGAAGTGCAAGGCCGAGGGGAAGCATTGTTTGAGCCTCAGCGCAGCTGCTGAAGCTCCCTGTCCCCGGGAGGGGACAGAGCCTGAGCACGTCCTTGCCAGAGGGAGGGTGCACGTATGCACCCACGTGTGTGTGCGCACACAAAGTGCACAAACGTCCCTCTGCTCCTCCAGTCCTGAGCGCTGACTTAGGAAGGGCTGAAAAATACTAATTCTCCAAGCATCACCAGGAATACTCCCTCTGTTTAGTCTTCCTTCTCTCTGCTTAAAAGCCAGAGTATCTTCTCACTTTAGGGACACTCTGTTCGCATCGTTTGGTTACATTTTGAGATCACAACAGAATTAGAAAGAGCTGCAGATTTTTTCCTGGAACATTTAAACAGTCTAACCTCAGCACTGCTCACTTGACAGTCTATTTTAGGCTCTTCTAAGCTGAGGAATCATTAATAATTCAGTCTAGCCCATTTAGAATTCAAACATAACCTTCTAAACTTTGGTCTGTGTGCTATATTTAGAGTAGGAGCCAGGTAGAGGTTTTTGGTGTCTCCCTTAGCTAATGAGCAGGAAAATTGAGCTTTACACTTCAAAGATCATTATTAGTTAACCATACACTTTCATGTTTCTTGTTTTTCAAAATTTTTAGAAGCCCTCCTACCTGTCTTTCCTCTTGCAGAAAGGAAAGCACTAGCTTCACACTATCTTTGGTTCATTTGTGTTATTTTAAAGCTATGAGCTTATCTTTGAAGTGAAGATACTCTTACTTCAAGTGTTCATATGTATGTATGAACATCTTCTTTAAAGAGCACTTCATCCTTGAGAAGCCACAGTGGCTGTATGATCTGCATTCTTGAAAAGAGGTCACAAATTGTAAAAGCACTCATTGTTTTTCAACTCATTTCTATCTTTTTCTGGATTTGCAGATTGTGGAGCCTCTCTGATTTTTTTTCCTAATTCAAAGTTTGTCATAATAAACATTCTGTTTCCAGTAGCAGCAATCTTACATCACTTGATGCATGTTGGTCGCTGCTCCTGCAGTCCTCCAGCTGTGCTCTTCTGCTTCCCTGCTTGTTGTCAGTGCCACCCACCGCCACTTTCCTGCTAATTTTACTTTGTCTCTCAATGGGAAAAATTAATCGTTACATTTCCTAGTTTGCAATTCAAAATTCAAGTATTATTTTTTCAGTGATATGCCAAGGTTCCTGGTTTCTATGGTATAATACATAAATATAGCAGGTTGCTTTGTCATAGCACATCATCAGTGTGTTCCTGTACATTAGTCAAAACTAAAAGTAGGATTTTGAGAAGTTTTAAGCAAAATCATCTCATCTGCTTAGATTGTAAGGTTTGATGCTACCCAAGTGATCCAAGCTCTCAGTCAGAAAGAGAAGACAAAATGTGATGCCTGTTCTATTGGAAAAATCAATAACTGATAACAGGAACATCCAGAGCCTTGAGACACACCAACGAATATTTACAGAAAGAAATATTGTATCTGTTCTCTTCATGAGCAACTATTGCCTATGAGTGAAAGAAAACAAAATAGTTATTTCAACATAGTCAATATACTGCCATGATTAATATGAGCCCATAATGAATATGAGCCTGCTTCTACCGACTGGTGCCAAAAATGGCTCAAGAGGGCAGTTTGGAATTTTTAAATTAAATATGCTTTTGTATGAGGAACTGTAAGCAATATGCCCAGCCTCTGCCACATCATTCATACTGATGCAGGTTCCCCCCTTGCATCTGCGAGGCATTAACTGGCTCTGCTGTGGGGAAGAGAGAGGATGTATGAACTGGAATCCAATTGCAGGATCAAGACAGATTATGCAAAAATCCAATAAAAGCATTTTCCCAGCAGGGAGACTTATGCCAAAGAAAATAATGCTATTTTCAAGATTATTCAGCAAATATTCTAGTTTAAAAGAGTTCATGTCAGCTCCAGAATAATGGACAGGTCATATTTGTCCTTGTAATTCTTAATCATGCTCATGAAATGATAGTGAAAACATTATCTGGGAGATTAAAAAATAAATGTAATTGGGCTAAGAAAACTTCCTCTGAATAAATAATGTTTACCCACCTTCACCTAGTAGACTTTCCTTGGAGCTGTAACCTTCCAGCCTCCTCTACATCACTGAGCCAATCTTGAAAACTTTTCTCCTTTTCAGCCCTGGCCACACACCACCCTCAAACACTGGCTGAGCATCACCTCTGTCTTTTTGTTACCCTCATACTTCTGGAATGGTGAAAGGGAGACATGTTAGTCCAGGTGGTGGTGTGTCAGGATTTCTGCTTCATACAGCTGCTTTTATGGGAAATTACAGGCACCACTGACTGTCATGCTGCCTCTGTGACTCTCTGATGAAAATCTCCCAGAAATTAATTTAAAAGTTCACAAGGAACCTGCTTACACAGCAGAGACAGCTAGATCAGGCAGGGCAGAGGAGGCCATAATACTGCAAGGCTGAGGGGACACAGAAGAGCCCTCCAGGGGAACAGTTGCACTGGGGAGAAGGCAGGGAGTGCTCCCAGGCTGCATCCTGGGATGTCTGCCTTCCAGGGCAGCAACTGGCTTACAAATGCCTTGCAGTTTTCCACAATGTCTAGCTGCTTAGAGAAAAGGCATGGTGTTGGTTATCCCTCCTGTCCTTGTAGAGGCCTATCTGTAGAACAGATGATGAGGACAGGGTCAGGCTGACACACAGACAATCCCCAGGGCACAGCTCCTGTGGCATATCAGACTTCTGCTCCCCTCATTTCATCCTATCATCACTCCTTGCCCTGCCCATTGCAGCGGGGGTTGGAACCAGATGGTCTTCAAGGTCCCACCCATCCCAAATCATTCTATGATTACACATAGCCTTTTCAAGCTCTGGAAGTGGATGTCATTTTCAAGGGGGAATAGGAGATGCTCCCTAAAACCGTTCTTCCTGTTTTAAGGAGTTGATAGTATTTTTTCAAGAGGATGTTGAAGCAGAACAGACACATGCCTTTACTAGACCCATCTTTAATTCTTTCTTTTGTAAAGACTACATGTAGTGCCCAACCAGAGATGACACCAGCCCTACACCAGGTGCTAGCATTGTGGTGGCTGTTTCCACCTTGTTAGGAGTATCTCAAAATGTTCACAGAACTAAGTCACCCTCCTTTATCATATCACTCATCCCCCCACCAAACTAGAACTCCAAACCCTATGCTGCCAATTCCACTGGCCTTCTGCTCCACATTGCTCCTCATTCCAAGCCACATCCTTCCTTGTGAGGCCATCAGCCTCCTCAGGCCTGCTCCCTTCCCATGTGGCAGCTGCGAATGACAAACATCCAGCGTTCAGCATCCAGACATGAACATCTCAGGAATCCTCTCTGCTTTTGGCAAGCCCCCTGCCCATCCCCAAGCACTTGCTGTATCCAAGCTGTGCAGGTTCCTTAGTGAGCACAGCTGCCTCCCATATGCTCTGGATTGCATGGGAAAGCCAGATCCACTTCCATAGCCTGAGCTAACAGGCAGGATACTTGAGCTGCTGCCAATAAAACAGCCCTACCAGAGGAAACAGCAGACAAACTTCCCTGGGATGCAAGAGGCTTGAACTCCAACCCCTAGTCAGATGCCTGTTCAGGGATTTCAATAACCAGAATAAATGCACAAATCTTGCAAGCAGGACCACAGAGGCTGTGTACACCTTGAGCACAATGTCTAGCAGGAAATGCTGGCTCAATTTGTACCTCCAGATGCCAAAGGTGGACAGTGAGATCAGTGCCCTGCAGCATGAGCCCCTTGACGCCATGCCAAAGCAAGAGGAGGGACAGGCTGTGTGCAGTGCTCCAGTATCCCTGCACTTGCTGCAACCAGTACAGCCAAGTACTTGTATACAAGTATTTGCAGACACGGGGTTTTAGCTGAGGATAGGAAGGCACCAATTATTACAAAACTAGTTCAGGTGTAAATCTGTCTTGAGATACAAACACTGCTAATCAGCCTCAACCACAGAACATGAACAGCTGGAAAACCTTCATGTCTGCAGTCCAAGGTCTGCTAACACAAATAATCAGCACACCCAGATTTTTGGTGCCAAGAGTATTTCCTCGCTAGGCAGAAGTGGGGGAACCTAGAAGATACCAGCTGTGGGCCTAAGACCCTTAATCTGGTAATCTATAAAAAAGGTTTTGTGGACATTTATGTTGTTGCTTTGCTGGAGTTTTCTATACATTAGTCACACCAGCAAGGCATATAATTTACTAACTTTTCATTCTGGCTCACTGAACCCTGTTTTCTTTCTTGAATTTAATAAAAGTATTTCAGTCTTCTGGAGTACCCTGTTCTTACTTCTTCTGAAATACGCATATTTTATTGAAACTTAGAGCCAAATCATAGTTTAATTCTGTAATTAGCTTCTTTAATTCACATCAAAACCTGAACATGAATTCTCAGGAGCAAATCTAACTCCCTGAAGATGAAGCAACCATCAGAAAATAATTTACACTAAGCAAGGTGAAAAAAAACTCACCGCATACACAGGTTAGAACAAATTTGTAGTTGCATTTTATTTAATCAATGAAATCTACCTTAAAAACACAAAATCAAATTTAGTAACCCAATACATTGGATTAGAGAAAGCTTCAAGCTTTTAAGCACAAGCCAGAAGTCACAGTCTCAAGGAGAGTTTCAGAGGCCAAAGCAATACACTGGAACAAAGTAGTATCTTTTTGTGGAGACATGCTCCCTGCACCATTAGCGTGGTTTTGGGCGCAGCAGGTTTTTTTAGCTGTCAGTTATAAAAAGAAGCTTTTGTATTTGTTTTATAGTTAGGTTTGTTGCATTGCTGACCTAGGCCCTGGATTAATGGAGAAAGCAGGCAAGTTAAAAGCCCTTGGCCTGCTCAATCACTACCAACAGACAATTTACATTGTGGTAAAGCTAGCTTTATTTAAATGAGGTTCAGACAAGAAATAACTTTACATATTATTAACAGCTTTGGAGCTACAAACGTAAGAATCAGGATTACACAGGTCATGCTTTTGTTATTTTGTTTTACCTGCTGCAGTTATTGCAATATGGCTTAAGGTACATAGGTATACAATTTGTACAAATTCAGCCAAGTTTGCACTTGTGAGGTGTTACTAAGAGCATCATTACCTTGCAAGCCAACCTTAACGTGTGGAAATCAACTGAGGTTCTTGGAATTGCCCAAAGCTAAGGGGGAAAGCTGCCGCTAACAATGGACAGAGATAGACTGGATTGTTTGAAACCACATTGTTTGGCTTTAAATATTTATATAATTCGCTCTGAGGTAAGGAAAAATCTTTTGATGCTTCCACGCAGGGCAGCACCAGATGGTGCAATCACACCAGTGCAATCAGTCACATCGCTTGCTGGACGTGCAGCCTCGAGGAGAGGCCAGCACCTGCCATAACAAGAGCATCTGTACACTAAAGTTGATTTTAAAATAAATTACTATACAGGTATGAGAGTGAGCTATTGTTCAACTTGATGGGCATTGGTTTCACGTGTGATCTGTAACCTTCACTTTGGAAATCAGAGCTGAAAGTACTGACTTGTACCCCTTGTTCGATTTTAATGTAAACAACAAAGGAGAGGACCAATTCCTGTTGGGGACAGACATCCCAGGACTCTCAGTCTTGGGGCTTCTAAGTATCTTTATATCACCCTGCCCATTCTGGTCTCAGCTGCTGTCAGTCCAATCCACCTTTCATGAAGCTTTTTAAGACCTCAGTACCCCAAAGATCTCATAAGCTTTTTGAAATTCAAGGCAGAACTCATTACCAAGTCCTTTTTTTCCCTCTTTCCTACTCCTGCCTCGGAAAAGACAGAATTATCAGGAGTGGGGAGTATTTCAGAAAATGGTGTGGTGGGAAAACAGTTCAGGCAGGGGCTGGGAAAGAAAGAAGGGTGTATGCAGGAAAGACGTTAGACATTATAGGGCAGGGAAAGGTGTTGGATGGGGCAGTGATCAGAAATTAGCAGAGCTTGGAATGAGAGGGGCAAGATACAAAGGCAGTGGCACAAGAACAAGGTGACAGTGAAATGGTGGTGTCTGGAGGGTTCTCAGAAACCAGGGAGGGCTGCAAGTAGAAGTGAGCAGTGAGTCAGGTCAGGGCTCTCCTTTTGTCTTTAGAAATATCATAGTTCTACATTAAAATCAGAACTGGGTTTAGGATATACATATAAATATTCAAAGCAACACAGCCAAAATTTTTTTGAGAGATTTTACAGGGGTAAAAACCTGGAACAATAAATAGGAAACTACATGTTATCAATTTCTGCTCCAATAGTATCAATTTCCTCTCCAGGCTACTCTACAATATTCATTTAAGGGAATGCCTAAACAGTACAGAAGTATCATTGCTCTACATTAAAATCAGAACTGGGTTTAAGACATACATATAAATATTCAATACATTACAGTCCAGTCCTGAGACCTGAAGTCGGGAACAACAGAGGAAGGGTATTTTCCATCTCCTTTCAAGCTACACTGTAGAAATAATTTCTGACTAAATCAGGCCTGCACAAATACAACTGAAAGATGGACAGAGATACCTGAATGGGACTGAAAGGCAGCAAACTTGAGCAGCCTGCTCAACAATTTGTGCGTGATCCAGTTCCTGCTGTTTGACAGACGTATCCAGAAGTCTCATGTGTTCTCATCAGTCAGCCCTCCTCTTCCCCCTCACACACAAGCTGAGCAGCACCTACGGCCACTCACAGGTCAGATCAAGGCAGCTAGGAAAGATGTGAGGGGTAAGGGAGACTGCTAAAGAAGGGAGGGAGACTCAGGGACAAGTGAAGGGATTCAAGGAGATTGGACAGACAGGACACACATTAAATGAGGGGACAGTAATAACCATGGCAAAAATTCTAGTGGTCTGCCCAGTCACTCAGTGGTGCATCTCCAGTCTTAATGGATTATTTTGGGCAGAGACAAATAACCTTCAAATGGAACACAGGTATGGATACAGCCAATATTAAAGGCATTGTTTTTTTTAAGAAAAATGGCAAAGCGAGGTCTTCAAAAGAACAGATGTTAACATCCAAGAATAAAGGGTAGTGAATAAAGCTCCTGGTTCTGTGGCAGGATTGTCAGTTGTTCTCTAGGACTGGCATCTCTCCAAATGCCACATGGATGCTTAGCACATCTGAAAGAAAGATGACAGTAAAAAAGCTTTAGTAATGACAACTTATTTTCTCAAGAGTATGTTATTTTCCCAAGCAGTTCTCAGAGACAAAGGTCTTATGACTTAGTGAAGCAAGTGTAGTATATATCCTAGGGAGAGATTATACTTGTAATTTCTGATTCAAATTCCTCTGAAGTGCAAAGAGCTTTGTACTTGAGGCACTCCAGGTTTACCATGGAAGGCAATACTCACATCGTTTAGGATTTTAAAAAGAGCTTTGTTAGAGAGTGTGTTTGCATATTAAATTGCATACATTAAATGTGTCATGTGAGTTCCTACCTAGGAAAACTGAAAAATACATTTACTACCTCCCAGAAATACCACACCAAAATATAGGCCAAGTCCAAGGCCACTGAAGTGAGGACAGCTCTTCAGCAAAATAATTAAAAACAAAACAAACCACCACACCACATTAGAGAACAGTTTAGAGATCCATACAACCATCTTAGAAAAAGAAATAAATTACTGGCTAAAAATGCTACTTACATTCAAGGCGTCAGAGCCATTGAGTTCTGACTTTGTCTATCACAAGATGTTCCTTCTTGACAACTGTCATCCTCCCACATTTGTGTTTTCCCATCTTCCACTGGTGGGTGATATGGTTGTTCTTCACTTTCTCTGCATGTTTGCTGTCCTGTATGTTGGTCTGAGACTTCCGTAATGTACCCAACCTCTTTTTCCCTTAATTTTGGTGTGTGTATATCTAGGGTGTCTTTGGTTGAATCTTCTGTAGTACTCTGTTCTAGGATTGATTTCTGAAGTCTCACACTTCCCCTTGAAATGTCTTCAGGGCTTGTCACGACTGTTAAAGAATTCTGACTTTGTCCATCTTTCAGCAGCTCAGAAGTTAAAGGCATGTCCTTTGTTTTTTCCACAGCTGCATGAATTTCTGCAGACTCAGTTAAGGTACCAGTTTTCACTATTCCTGTTTGCTTGAGCTCTTGTTCTTTACTTCGCATCTCTTCCTCTTTTACTGGAAGCTGATGATCTACCTGCATACTTCCCAGAAGTTCAGGTACAATTATATCTGATGGGCTTTTCTCTACGGACTTAATGCTCTCCTCTGCCTCAGCCGACTCTTCTGTTTCTGCAAGTTTGTGAACAGCTGACTGGATGGCATTCAATACAATTTTTGTGCTCTGGGACTCTATGATCACAGACTGAACAACATGCTTCTGAAATTCTGGGTGACTGGAAGGAATACCATTGTGTTCAGCTTGCCCTGTGCTCTGGGGCCGCTCTTGCTCCTCTGATACTCCGTTCATGGAAGCACAAGTTACTCTAGGCTTGGGTGCCTCCACACTACCAAGCTCTGCAGTCCCACAGCCTGAACAGTCAGTATTAGAAACTGGGACCTCTCCAGAAGCCATTTGCTCTGGTGTGGTTGCCAAGGGCTCTACAGTTTTGGCTGTCATGTCTGCGTGTGTCGCAGTTTCTGCCACGACATGCTCTCCACCTGCTGCAGCTGCTAGAGCCACAGGTGTTTTCAGAGCCCCCAAGCTTTCAGCCTGTGGAAAGGCTGAGTCAGAGCCTTCCTCTTGCTGGACAGCAGTTGAACATTCATCACGTCTCACAGCTTCCTGTTTTCCATATTCAAATACTTCTTTGGCTCCTTCCAGCTCATTTTTCTTATCTTTTTTCTGGACGCCTTGACAGTTCAAGGTTTCTACAAGTTCTCGTCCTTTTCCCACAGTCTCTTCTCCAGCCAAGCTGCTGGGTGTTTCACATTTCTTAGGACTTATATCAGCAAGAACAGCACTTCCATTTTCAACAGTCTCTGGGCATGTTGATGCTAAATTAGATGCCCCATCTACTTCCATCTGCACGGGAGCCTCAGCAAAAATGGAAGTGCTCTCCAGCCGTGTTTCAGATTTGAGCACAGCACCTTCCACTTTGCCACCTTTGGTTTCATCACTCTTGGAGGGGATTTTAGTTGTTTTGTCTCTGCATTGTGGCTCTGTGATGGGCACAGAAATTTTTGCTGCAATGTCCCTGTCAGACCCATCACTCACACTCTGCTCAACATCTGCAGCTGCTTCTGAGCCAACTGTTTTTGAAGGAAGGGCAGAGGTTTTTCCCTTGCCCTGCAGCAGAACCTCAGGAACAGTGACTTCTGTGCTTTTTACTCCATTGAGCACAGCATCATCTTCCTCTCTCAGGGGAGGGGTCCTGCTAGGAACTCCTTTAGTACAAACGTGCTCTTCTGAGTCAGGAATTCCATCTTGTTTCTCAGTTTTAACAGGGAGTACAGTGACAACTGCTTCTGCGCACTCTGGTCCCACAGTGAGTGTTCTACCCTCTCCTTCAAGCTTTTCAGCTGTAAGCCCCAAGAATGAAGTTTCATTCTCTGTCTTGTCCTGAACCTGTGGAGAATCGCAACAGATCTGTGAAAAAGGGTACAAACTGGGAGTGACCAGCAATGGTTCCAGGTGAAAAACCGCAACACCCAAAAGGTCAAGCGTTATGGGAAGAGCACAAGGTGATGACACGGGGATTAGCAGCTCACCAAGATCCCAGCTTGTGTTGTTTCTGAGGACATGTAGCTCATTAAACAAAGGGCAGCCTTAAAATTAATTAAAGAAAGGGACAGCTGGCAGCACTTGAAACAAAGACTAATCCAGAAGATGAAGTGGTAGGGAAGAAGGTAGGAATGTGCCAGCCACAGTAACTACAGCATTTAAAACTGGAGACAGTGATGTTGTTTCCATGCCCTCCCTTTGCCAGAGGTTCCTCAGCTTCACCTGCATTTCTGCCTACAACTGAAGACACCATCCAATGTGTATGGTGTCACATAGATCACATCTGTATCTCAGGTGTTCATACATGTATCTTCAGTCACCTTGTGCAGTGCAGGAGCCCTAGTGGCAATCATTTCAGTACCTCTGCATCTATGCACACCATCTCTCACTCCATTTCTGTAGGTATTGCATCCACCCCACCCTGCACACAAGCTGCAGTGCCTGCTGCTTCTAGACATCTGTATCTCTCACTGAAAATGAACTTCAGTTGTCTCAGGCTGCACAAGGAAGGTCCTTGACAGTAAATACAACCACAACCTGGTTCTAAATGAGTATCTAACACTTGCTGACTCTTTCTTTGACAAATCAACTTTTGTGTTATATGCAATACTTACTGCAGGCTTTCCTTCTGGAGCACATTTATCTCTTGTCTCATCCAGTGTCAACTCTGTTACGGGCAGTTTCTCTTGTCCTGAAGGGTCCTGCTTTGCCAACAGCTCTTCCTTGGGAGTGATGGCTTTGATGCTGTGAAACTCTTTGTCATGTGATAAAGTTTCCTCTGTTGTCCTCTGCACTTCATTTACTTCCTTATGGTCTTCTACAAATCCTCGATGTCCTTCCGTGCTTTCTTCCATCACAGAAGGTATTTCACTTTTCTCTGAACCTTCAGGTAAAACACTCTCTTCAACTCTGTTTTGGCCCTGAATACTCCCTGCACTTTGCTGGGGCAGGGGGCCATCCTCTTTGTGCTCTTTTTCCAAGGACTGCTCAAGCAGGACAGTTTCCTGGCCTACAATGTTCCCATCTTTAGCATCACCTTTCACGTCTGACTCGGGTCCCTGTACTGTTGTCATTATAGTTTCTGTCAGAGCTCTTTCACTAACCAGCTGTGTTACATCTGACTTTACTCTTTCAGCAACTTCATGAAGAACTTTTTGCGTCTGTTTGTCCAATTCTTTCAAATTTTGTTCAGTGGCTTCTACTTCTTGAACTGGTGTAGCTTCCTCTGTAGTATCTGGGGTTTCTAACAACTGTGAAACAGCAGAAACCATCTCAGTTGTCTCCTCAGCAAGGGACACTTCCATTGTTTCTTCAGCACAGGAAGCTTCTGCTGTCTCCAGAGCAGTCACTGCTTCGGAGGTTAGCTCCAGCTCACTTGCTGTGGTGTCATCACTTACATCCTTTCTAGTCTCTGGCACGGTCTCAGCAGCCACCACTGCATCCTCCACAGTAACACCCGGCTCAGCTGTTTTCCGAGTTTCTTTCTCTTCCTCTTCTCTCGCCTGCTCAATGCACTCTGTCAGAGCAGCAGATATCCATGACGGTGACCTTTCCTCAATGCTGGTCACTGCCCTTTCTTCTTCCACAACAGTTACAGCAACTGCATGTACCAGCCCTTCAGATCCTTGCTCCATCCTTAGGGTCTTCTCCAACTTTTCTGCTCTCTCTTCCTCTGAGGTTCGTTCTCTCATCACTTCATCTTTCGCTCTCTGGGCTTCCATCTTCTCCTGTTCTGCTGCTTCATATTCAGATAAAGGAACAACAGCTGGAATATCAGAATCTTCTTCAGCTGTTTCTGCCATGTCTTCTCTTGCTTGTTTAAGATGAGCTGGTTCTGGCTTTCCATCTGACTTTTTCTTCCTACGCCCAGGCATCAGTTTTCTAAATGGAACCCACGATTCATCTTTTCCAGGCTCACCATCCGATGTTGAATGCTCCAGGCTAGATCCCGCAACAGAGTCTTCAGTTCTCTCTTCCATTCTGGTTTTGGATCTCCTTCTTGGAGTAACCAACCTTTTAAATGATTCCCATGTTGAAATACCTTCACTTTCAGATGGGCTTCCAGCTTGTTCTGGGGAAGAATTCCCTTGTCCTTGGTCACTCTCCTGAGAGCTAGTAAGAATTGCATCTGTTGTTGTTTCTTTGCTCTGTCCAGACTCTTCTACTTTTTGGCTTTCTTCATCAGATGATGATGACTTCCTGGCTCTTTTCTTTGAAGAACCTACACATATAAAAGTTTCCCAGGACACAGAGGTGTCAACTTTTCTTTTGGGCTCCTCTGTAATTTTCTCTGGTTTCTGGTCAATCCCATTTTCTTTTATTTCTCCCTGATTTTCATCAACAACAATTTCAGTCACAGATACTGCAACGCTCTTTGTCTTATCGATTTCTTCTTCTTTATCACTTTCAGAAGGCCTTCTGACACGTTTCTTGGGAGTCACCATCTTTTTAAACGATGCCCAAGGTGTAACAGTTTCCCTCTTTCGCTCCACATCTGGAATTGCTGCATCTTCACTTTCAGTGACCTGCATTCCATCCACAGATTTTTCCAAAGAGGGAATTTCATTCATCTCCTCAGGAGAAGAAGCCGAACTCTCCCCCTTTTGTTCCTCTGGGCTATCTGGGGAATCTGATAAGTGCTGAATTGGTTCACCCTGTTCCCCTAACTTAGATTCTTCTCTTTTACCTTTTTGCTTCTTTCCAGACAGTTTTTTCAATCCAGTACCTGTAAAGAGTTTCTTTAAAGGGCTGCCTTGTAGTTTAGTCTTTTCTTGAGAAGACAGGAGTTCCACTTCATTTGTGATACCTTCTGGAGGTCTCTTTCCAGCTGCCTCTTCAGAAGTTACTTCCATGGTTGTTTCATCTGGTTTGACAGTATCAGTCGTATCTGCGCCAGGTTTTCCCTGTAGTCCTTCATCAGTGGGTTTGCCTGACTGTTGATTATCCTCTGTGTCAACTGAATGTTCAGAAGTAGAAAAGGACTTCGATTCAGGAGCACTCAGAGTTGACTTTGTTTCATGTTCTTGGCTTTCTCTCTTCTCTGTTGTTCTATCCAGAGCTTCTCCCTGTGCAACATCATCTGCTGTGGGTGACCTTTCCAATTCTGTTTCCTCTGTTTTTTCATCTAATGTCTCATTCCCAAGTAGAGCAGGTTTACTTCCTTCTTTTCCTTCTGATTTTTTAAGCTGATCACTAGAAATTTCCTCTGCCACAGATCTTGTTTCAAATGTCTCTTCAGAGACTATTTCAGTTCTGTCATCTATTTCACACTTCTCCACTGACTCCAGTTTTTCTCCCACAGGTAGGACTTCTGAGGATGTTTTCAATTCTCCATTCACACTGTCAGTGACAAGAGCTACCACTGACTTTGTTTTCAGTGGTTTCTCTGTCACCTCACCTTCTTTCTCTCGTTCTTCAGTTTTTTCTTCCTCTTTACCAAGACTTTCTGAGACCTCCAGTTTCCTTTCTTGATCATCTTCATCTTTTTTTCCCTCTGCACTTTCTTTTACAGCTGCTGCTGCCAGGTCCTCTTTTTGTCCCTGCTCATCATGCTTGACTACCTCTTTCTTTTCACTTCCTTCTACTCCTATGGCTGCCAGAGTCCTTTCTGACTCCTGCATTTCACCTTCAGTTTGCTCCTTTTCATGTGCTTCAACAGTTACTGCTGTCACATTCCTCTCTTCATCTTGCTGCTCAGACTCAAGTTTCTCCTCCGTTTCGCTGATTTCAGTTGTTAATGTTGTCCCCTCTGTTTCTTTCTCCTCTTCTTTCACAGGAGACTGTTGTTCATCTTCTTTAGGCTTCCTAAAACTCTTCTTTTTTCTAAATCCAGTCCATCCTTGAGTAAAAAGTTTTCTTAATGGCGATGCAGTTTCAGTGGCTAAGGCAGCTGGCTGAGAACAAATCTCAGTTGCTTCTGGTGTTTTAGGAGATTCAGCTTCTGCTTTTTCGTTTTTCACTGTATCTTTGGTATTGTCTTCTGCAGAGACTACATCCTCAGGCACTGCTGTTTCTTCTGAGACGACTTCTTGATCATCAGATCCTTCAGGAACCTGTGCTTCCTTTTTTACAGTAAGCAGCTGAACTGGTTCTGATTTTCCTGTCTTTTCCTTCTTCACTGTGAATCTGAACCCAACAAATTTAAAAACCTTTTTAAAACCCAGATCATAAGACTGTGGCTCTGCCACCTGGTCTTCTGCAACTTCTTCCAAAGCCGGCAACTGTTTGATTGAATGAGCATCCTCCTTCTCAGCATCTACACCGTCCTTGGTGCCCGAGTCACATGGATTTGTCTCCATAGTTTCAGTGTCTTCCTTCAAAGTTACACTGGAATGTTCTGCTTGTCCAACTGTTTAAACAACAACAAAAAGAAGGAAAAGTTAATTCCCTTCTAAATTTAATGTTGTATTACACCTTTATATATTTATTCATTATTACCAATTTTCATAAACATACTTGTTCTATTATTATCTGTGTACCTTTTCTATATGCTGCTAGCACGTTTTTAAGAATTAGTTTTTGCTCTATCATTACTGTAATTATTTTCCCTCTTCGTATCATTGTACAATTCTTTCCACAGTGCAAATGTACCTTTCAAGCTTATATTCTCTTTTTCTATACCCTGATTTTGCAGTTATTTTGGTGTGTTTGGTTTTTTTTTTAACTTTAAGGTGAACTTAAGTAAGGAAAAAAATATTTCTATCACAGACTACAGAAAATAATATATGCAATTATTCCTGAAGCAAAGCTCAATAAACATTTCCATGCAGACAGACACATCTGAGGAAATTCAACGAACAAAAAAAACCTGCAAACAAACAAAACAAAACTTTAAAAAAGCCTATTGACATAAAATGATGACAAAAAAAGAAAGCTTATTTTACAGCTCTGCCCCAAAAGAATAGTAGGATGTGAAAATGCCCATGGGAAATTACCTGGTTTTTTTAAAACTAGTAACCCCTACAAAACAGTTACGTAACAATATATTGCTTTGAAGATTATCAATCTTTGGAATTCTCTCATACAATATATGTATGTATTCAATACATACATAGCATCACCATCTACAGCAATTCCATATGCTTAAAATGAATGAGGTTGTTACTATGCAGGAAGGTAAAATCCTCCACTGCTCCCATCTGTTCGCATTATCCTTTCTTTGAGGACAGTTTGCATTTTTCCTTCAGGTCACTGGCAACCTCCCTCTCAGTCTTGCTGGGATAATGTAAGTATTATTGCTCCTCTGGCCAACTCAAGTTCAGAGATTGGCATGTAAATTACATCTATGGCATATTCAAGACACCAAAAGATTCTTGGGCTTGGATGCTGCCAGATTTCAGTTTAATATCGTTCTTGACCCTAGATTTTGTGCAACAGGCAGAAGTGCAAGGCCACAAAGGAACATACTCTTCTCTCCGACCAAAACTGTTAGAGTGCCAAGATGAAAAAATAAAATTATTTTAAAATATTCAATGTTGAACAGCAACACCCTAGAAGGCGGCATGGTCCCTTTCTTTTAAGCTGTACATGTGCTACTTAAATGTCCGGAGTCAGAAGGAAGCTTTACAAAGCATGTGATCATAAACTTCCCCAAAGTGATTTGGTTTTTATTTGAACCATCTTTGAGTTGTCTCTGATTCTGCAGCTGGCCCTGCTTTGCTGAAACACCTGATCTCAGAAGTCCCTCACAGCCTCTTGCCTGGTTCCCCCTTTATTCAGGGCCGCTTCTTCAGAAGCACACAGACAATGCAGTCCGGGTAAGGCTGAAACTAACTACACAATAAGCAAAACAAAATCTACAAGGATACTGGCTTCCAACTGCTATGTAGAGGGCAAATTATGTTTCACTATCAGCAGCCTACTGGTTATTGCCTCTAACTCAACCTAAGCAAAACTTTTTGTTTTTCCTTTACCTAACAGTTTAATATTATTTACCTTTATTAATTCCTAATTCAATTAAAAGCCTGACCTCTGCTAACATTCTAACTGCCTGAACATTTCAGACCAGAGATGTTTGAGCCATTTGTGAGGGAGAAGGGTAAGACAAAAGAGACATTTTGAAGAAGAAACCAGAATTTTTAGTCCAATGGTAATACACCTTTTGCAAACACCAGAACAACCCACAAGCAAAATAACTAACTCTTATCAATCAAACATTACATTTTGTTTATTTAGTTGTATGTAGAGACTACACAAGGATAAAGTCAAGGAACCACTTTTGTGTCTGTGCTCATTTATTCCTAGATCTGGAAATAAAATTACATAATTTAACAGAAAACTGTCAAAGGCTTAATGGAAATTCACAAAGTTAGAGGCACTTCTTCAGAGACTATCTTCAAAACATCACATATTTTATAACTATTTAGTAACAGGTACTTTAATATATTCTTAAGCTTGTTTACACTAAAAATTATTATTCTGGCTTAACCAGCTATGAAGCTAAATGCTGATCATTTAACATTGAATAAAAATTTGCTCATGAGCCAGGCCTCTTAGCATCTCTGCTGGAAACAAGGTCTATAGAGTCTTTCTGTTTGTCCCAGCCCTCCATTAATGCCAATCTGCCTACTCTTAGACACATGAAAATCTCCAACTGACATGAGCTGGATAAAGGTAGACTGAAATACAGGGCTGAGAGCCAGTGGGGAATGCTCGCTCTAAGTGGGAAGGACCAGAAGTGCAGGGAGGCAGAAGGGAGTGGAGAAGTCAGAAGGCACTTGGGACTGCTGGGCAGCCAGAGACGTGGATTTCTATGGGCTCACTTTCCTCTTGCAAACACTCCCTGGGAACGCATGCCCTTCATCACTGAAAAATCCCGAGGTTTCAAAAAAATTGTGAAATGGTAACATTTCTTTTTTTATTTATTCCTAAATTTTTCCTAACTCTCTTAAGGAAACATCCCTTTGGAAGTTTCCTTCCAAATTTGTCCCAAACCTGCACAGGTGTTTAGTGTAAATTCAGTGTTTAAGATGAGTTTCAGGTATTACAGATAAATGGGATTACTGTAAGAGCAGAATGATAAAGAATATGAATAAAGGAGGCATTTCATTTCCAAAGAGAGATAAGATGTAAAACCATTATATAAAGGTGTCTCTTCATATTTAAGACAAGATTCAAAGGGTTTTTGCTTATTCTGTTTGTAAAATGATGTGTTTATAACACCCTAAGATAAAGACCATGTCTCTGTAAAATGTTTTTGAGGTGAAAAAAGCTGTGACTATTACAAAATCTGCAGGTATGGGTATGCATTAAGATAGCAAATACAATCATAAAAATAGAGAACAAAGAGTTTAGAGGCAGTGATAAGCTTTCAAAACTGTTAAATCAAGCTGACAGTAATTAAGTCTTCCTTGTGAGTCCGTCCAACGGACACGTTACCTTGCAATACTTCCCTAAACACAGTGCAAAAGGAAAAACTAACAGAAATACTGACTGACTGAACACACACTCGTTAATACCAGTCTGAAAAATCACAGCTATGCTACAACACATCATACTTCCATCTCTCCCTCATGGTGCACAGGTGATAAACAGACCTAGCCCAAGCACTACCCCTTCAATTCTACCAAAGGACTTAACCTGTCCTGCAGGTATTTCATCCCCAAGATAACATTCCGGTGTCACCTGTTAAGTGACCTGCTGCTGTTGCAGCCAGTCTACTTTTGTCTCCTTCTTTAACATTTTAAAACCCTGGAAGATTCGTTAAAACTGAATTTCTGATGCCCTTCCTCAGCTTTTGAGGAAAGAGGTGCCATTCAGGAAGTTTGCCTGCAGGTTGCCAGGAGGCTGCCGCAGTTGTGTGACAAAGCTCCAGTGCTGTGAATATCCAACCTGTACTTTCACAACACATACACCCGAAACTTTATATTTAGCAGTTGGATTCTACAGTGATGTTTTTATTAGTGACACTTCAGTGCCCAAACACCGTCAGTGCAATTCTGAATGCAGAAAGGTTTGGAAGTTACACAAGGCATTGCTGGTCAGAGTTCTGTAGCACATCACTACCACAGGTATTCCGACAAGACAACCATCACTTTCTGAATTAATTCAGTGGTTTTGAAAGCACCTTTAAGAAACACCAGACAGGCTCATCCAAACAGCCACCAGAAAACAAAACAAAAGTAGTAAAATACTGATATGAATAACACTTCCTCACGTCTCTCCTGAGCAGGGCTGTACTTTACCAGCTATGTGCTAGCCAAAGAATAGAATACAACAAAAATATACCTATAGGAGGTGATAAAGATCAGGGGTGACATCACAAAATTGATACATGTTGCTGTTTAAATCCACTAAGGACCACCACTGAAATTCTATTTTAACTGCTTACATACCAGTTAACCTTTCAAATATTTTTAACTGAATCAAGGTGCTGCTCGTGTTTTAATAACTGCAAATTTTGTTCTGAAATTAATTTTCAAAACTGACAGCCCTGAGGATTCAAAGGTGCTTGATTTCACAATTTCATAGGTACTTAGTCCACTGTAAGAATTTATTTCTATTTTATCAGGAGCATGCTGATCAGTTGTTGGAGAATTAGTATTTTCAGAATGACTGAATTCCTGTCTCATCCCATTAAAAACAGAATGAATTATTAAACTCTTCTTTAAGTAGACTGACAGACACAGTTGGCAGGGCAACTTAACTGCTTCCAGCTCTCATCTCTCTCCAGAAGTGAAAATGTGTTTCTCCCCTGGAAGCTGCCAAAGAGTTAAAAAAAAGCACTCTGACTGCAAGAGTTAAATCTTCAGCACTTCATGTGCTCGAAGGCAACCATGTCAACATCTGGAATTGGTTGACTTTTCCCCCTAAGGATTTGCAGCACTGCGCTGGATTTTTTCCATGAATTCCCTACATTCTCAATCTCTCAGATGGATGTGACACACACCCAGCGCCCACCTCGCAAACTCCTCTGGCCACTGCAAAGCTCCAGAGGACTTTGTGCTGTTTTCATTTATTCAGTGTTTAAGGCCCAATCGTGCTTTTGGTCACAAACACAACTCTCTCACTAGGTTCGCATGAGCAAAAGCAAATGCTGCAGCCTTGAGGTGTATTTTACAATCATTTGCCTCCATTGTGTCTAGATTTGCTACACATTGAATTTTTAAAAGAAAAAAAACCCACAAAAAACAAACCACCAGCTACTGCTCTAAAACTCATATGACACAAACAGAAGGCAGTTAAAAAAAATCTGAACCAAGCTTGTATTTGTAAAATGCAGTTTTCTCTTAACTGCACAATTCTTCTAATTATCATTAGAAACATTAATGACAATATAAAGAAAGGATAAAAATCGATACAATTGAGTAATTAAAAACCAAAATACAGCTTGAAATTACAATATCTACGAAAAACCTATCCTGAACAGATTTATTTAGAATAAAGCAACTGTTTGGAATTATTTGTGAAATTCAGCACTTTAGCATAAAAAAAAAAAAACCAACACAAATCTGTGCTTTTAAGTTTCCCCTGCAGAGTGTACGTATTGGGTATTATACCGCAAATTCTGATTCTTTTAATCGCAAGTTTCCGAAGGTTGGGTTTAATAAATCAAACACACTACTCACTTCACAGTAACAACATAACACAGAAATATGATTATGTGTTATCCTTCTCACAATCTAATTTTTTTGAACTGTGACATTGCTGCTTCTCAACAATGTATTTTTCACAAGCTCTTCCTTCCTTTGCCTGCTACACACTGTATTTATTTCCACTTCAATGTACAAACAACTCTTCCACAGAAAGCACATACTACGTCCTTGTCCCTTCTATTCACTCAATTTTCCAAGGACTGACTTGCCATGTTCATTGCAGGGAACAAGTTCTTTCAGGTTCATTAAATAATGAGGGAGGATTTACAGAGATTTTTGCATGCTAAATCTCACCGTGCATCCAGGCAATTCATGAGCTTTTCAACCATGTTGTTATTTCAAAGCTTTTGAAACAAGTACTGTTTAGTCTTCAGTTCTCTGGTACTTCGGTGGCAACTGAAGAGTTAGGTTTAAAAATCTCACATACTTTTGTGTTCATTTTTAAAAACAGAAAAAAGGAACAAGCTGCAAAATATCTTTTATTTATCATGGCTTAGAGCTCCTTTAGAAAGCAAAAGCAATGTCCCCAGTAAATGAGATGATAGAAAAGTAACCGAAAAAACAAACAAAAAAAAACCCCAAACACACAATCATTTCCACTATGATGCCGTAACATTCTAACATTCCTCAAAAATCTTTATTTTTATAAGATTTTGATTTAGCTGTACTTGTCTGCTCCAACCCAGAGCTTCTCAAATTCCAATTCTGAGCCCGGCTACTCAAATGCCAGCAGGAAAAGTTATATATTTCATTTATTCAAGATTAAGATGTTTCTTTTTTCAATTCAGTGTTTCAAGAAACAGCCCTAAAAATCAGAAAACAGTATAGTTCTTCTTTAAAAACAAACAGAAGACTTTTAAAGCCAGAAGGGTCATTAGCTATGGCTTGGATATAGTTGCTATAGTTAAAAATTCTTCATTAAATACACTCACAATAATAAACTGCTCTCAGACCAGCACAGCTGTTCTGTTTGGGAACCAAACCAGCACGCTACAAATATTTATGAAATTTCATGGTTAGACATGCTGTCCACATCGCACATTCAGTGACTTGGTTCTGCTTCTTAAAATAAAATTTATTCACCAAGAGTAAGATAGATGCAACTCTAGCACTTCAGTATTTGAGGGGACAAAAAATTCATGGCTCTGTTAGCAACAAGGATGGGATAAGCAATACAGGCCAGTAAACGCTGGGACATTTTTGAGAACCCCTAATGATTAATGAACAATGAAAAGCAGATTGAAATTTTTTCTTTATCAAAACGACCACATAAAGACTAATGTAAACATCACAAACTCACCACAAAGGAGATGAAGCTCCATCTGCACTAATTAGACACATGACAGCTTAATACACTCCTGCATACCAATAAGCAGAGGTACTCTGTCCCTTCCAAGAAATGGTAACACATACCACAAGCTAAACGCAGTTCTTGCAAAATGTACTATAGAAGCAGCTGTGCTGCAGTGAGTATCTGAGGTTCTTCCACAGGAATTATTAAATAAGGAAAACCTCAAATGATCAAAACTGTGCAAACCCATAAAGACATTGCTTTTGAAAAACAGTTTAACCTTTAATTGCTAACAATAAAAGGAAATAAAAAAAATAGAGAACCCTTGAGGAAAAAGACTCAGCATGTGATAAGCTCATTAAACATCGAGTTTAATGAAAACCCTATTGTAAACAGCAGTAGGATATCTCCTCCACTACTCACTGATTCAAATCACGTACAGTCCTCCCCAGGGCCAGCTCCAAATGGAGCCGCACTTCTACAGGCTTTGTTGTCCATATGTTTTGTAAAGTTAAAGTATTTTGCATGAATAAACTCCCCTATTTGTTGAACTCATTCACTGGCTCTAGCAAACAATATACAAGAGAGTAATTATTAATACAATGAAATAAAGATTTCCTAGATTGCTAGAGCCATACATCATCAATCTGAGAGAAATTCTGATGCAAATTAGCTATCTTTAGGGAAAAAAAAAACCCACACAGGACAAAAAACCCGGGGTTTGTTTATTTGAATTTCATAATGGCACTTTGTCTCCCAGAGAAAGACATACATTTGTGCAAACCCAGCAGTGCGATAATGTTTTTTCCTGTAATTCTTTGCTCCTCCAAAACACATCTTTTCAGAAAGCCCAATTAGTTTACAGTATTAGCTCTCAGCTTCAGTGGCTTGTGTGCTAATTCCTTAAGTAAGATGTGCGGAGTTCAGCGCACACAGCATCGAGTTTTTGGTACTGCAGGCTGGGATCCCGCTGCCCCCATACACATCCACACACACACACACACACACACACATCCCCGTGCAACGGTGCTAATCCCCTCTGAATTTTGCTCTGAATCCCCCCTGAATTTTGCCCTGAATCCCCCCTGAATTTTGCCCTGAATCCCCCCTGAATTTTGCTTCGTTAAGATAAAACAGCAATAGCGTAACATCTTCATTTCTCTCATGCAAATATTTTTACAACATATAAACGATGTTAACTTCCATATTTCCTCCAATTTCACCAAGTTTAGCTTTTAAGGTATTTTACTTTACTGCTTTATTGCTTGACTGATGTAAAACAGCACCATCAGTGTGGTCACTACCTTTTCTTTCTACTCCTCAATTTCAGACACCAGGTCATAGCCCCGTCCTGTAGAAAAACACCCAGTTTCATAAAACCTCGTATCACAAGGACCACATCGTACCTCCAACTGAGGCGATATAACACTTTCTTTAAGTTTCAGCAACTTTCGCTTGGAAATGGTTCTCACTGAGCTAAAAATACTGAAGGCAGACCTTTTAACTCCTAGCGCCCTGTCAGGAAATCCAGAGTCGGTAACCCTGGGGGCTCGGAGGCTCTCCGGCAGCGGCGCACCGCCGCAGCCCCGGGATGCTGCTGCCGCCCGCACAGCCCAGGCGCTACTGAGTCCAGGGAGAAAACCGCGTGTGCCGGCACCCGGCAGAGCCACACCGCCTTACCCGCCATTGTCACTGTCCCCAGCATGGCTGAAGCCACGCTGACACCGCGAACCCCCTCTCCCGCTCCGAGGTTCCTCCCAAGGGCGCGGGGCAGCCCCAGCCGACGGCAGCGAGAGGGAGCCGGCTGGGCGGCAGCGGCGCTTCCAGCCCCCGGCACCCGGCAGGCTGGACGGAGGGATAGCTGACGAGAGGCTGCCTAATGGAAGTCTGCCTGTCGGAGGGCTGGGCTCTGCCCCGAGCCCCACGGCCGCTCCCCCCGTCCCGGACAGCCCCGGGCCCCGCCCGGGACCGCCCCCCGCCCGCCCGGCTCTTCCCACCGCTGGCCGGCACAAGCGTGGTGCCTCACAGGGTCCGTCTCGGAACTGCCGCTTCGAGGCTTTATCTCCCTCTGCCCCGAAGGGAAGAGGCGCCGGCTGCCGCTTTCCAGCCGCCCGCTTCAGTTCCCGCTGTTGGAATGCCTTCCCGATGCAGCTTCCCACAAAGCATCCACACCCAACCTCAACAGATGCTGCTTAAAAGCCCCATGGATTTTGTCCCTCATAAACAAAACCATACAAAACACTTCTGTTTTTCCACACTGAAATATTTGCTCCTTTGCCTGTTACTGTGGGGTTGGTTTGGGTTTGTTTTGTTTTCATTTGCCTGGAGGGTTTTTTTAATTGGAATTCTCTACAACCTAATTACTTATAAATTCCCTCAAATTCTGCTGTCAAGAGTTTCATAAACGTGTTACTCCAGATTCTTGTAGTATAATAATTTAATGCTCCTACTCATAGTACAAAAGGGATGCAATATAATAAAATGTAAAGGCTCAGTATTTAATACAGTTGTCCTCCTATTATAGCGACAGTATTTCTATTTTGATTACAATTGATTGAATATCTCCGAAGTTCTAATGATACTTTGAGCCTTCACCTCTGACTGTCAGAGCCAACTTCTCAGCTAATTTACCAGAATATCTGGTTATTTTAATTTTATAGTGGCAACTTTAATGAGTTTAGGTCATCTCTCAAGTGGTCTTCTGAAAGCAAGATTCAAATAATGATGACGAGAACCAACCAACCCAAAAAACCTTTAATCATAAACACTCCTTTACTATAGGCAAACACTTGCGTTATTTCAGCGTTTGGTGCCACAATGCTTTACTTCTGAGTTTAGACTTGCAAGCAAGGTGAAATAAACAATGAGTTGAGAATATGGAGAACATGAAGTGTAGCACTAAAATGGAACATTTTTCTATGTGGAAAGATTTCTCTGCATGAAGCAACTGAGAGATACCTCTTGTCCACCTTTATTCATCTGCCTAAGGACACATGAGGTGGACCAGACTCTCTAAGGTCCAGAGGAGCGGACAAAAACATCTGAACATAACCTTTACTTCAAGAACTCTTTTCAGTGCTCAACTGGGCAAGTTTTATTTCTCCCTATAGATGATGTCATTTTCAGCTATTGTTAAGAGCAAATACATGCTGCATCACCTTCATAAAGGGATTTTTTTTACTTCAAGAGCAAACATATAGTACTGTCTTCCCTTTCACATATTTAATTCTACCATGTAGACTTGGCTCCACTGACAACAGTGACAAAATTACAAGATTTTGTCTTACAAGACAGGATTACAATAGGAATATCACACAACTACAGGAGAGATGATTCTCGAAACAAAGCCAACGTTTTTCAGGCAGCCTACACAAATCCAAACTCCTAATGCTGTGTATGTTCACATCATGCCATGCAACTGGTTACACGTAATTACCTGCACTCAGAGGAAGCTTCTCACCTCTTCATTACATGTCCTAGGAATGTAATCTCCGTACAACTGAAACTACAACCCAGAATTATTCAAAAATAATTATAATCTTTTACTATTAACTTGAAACTCATGCCCTTTTAACATCCTTTTCTTTTACTCGATCCAGAAGCTGAATATCAACATGAAATCTTCTGACATTACTTCTAAACATCAAGTATTTTCTCTTCCTTTATGACTGTTTACCGAGTATCCTCCCCGCCCTCTCCACTTAAGAGTAAAATTTTAGAGAAGCGGAGTTTCATGAAAGATAAAACAAATTGCATTCCATTTTTATAGTGTCAAAAGTCCCTACTGGTGTGATTTAAAAAAAAAAAAAAGGCACAAAAGCTCAGGATAAAATAGGGTAGCCTTCTACTGGGATAACAGCATTATGGCAGTTAATCTAAAGTTGTGATGAGGAATTGCTTTTACCAGGATTCAAACCCTAGAGTACACCACTGGTTACACACACGCCTTAAGCTACTCTACAGGCTGACACTGAAGATAGTGCCTCATCTACGCTGTCCCTGTCCCTTCCTTGCTCTCCACCACCAGCATTAGATGTCTGTTCTGACTGAAAACCAGCTCTCCCTCTTGCCATCCTGCCAAAAAAGTCAGCAGGCAGCAGGACTGCTGAAGCAGATCTTTCAATGCCTGTGAACAGGAACAGAGGGAAGCAAGAAGAGGCTGATGAGAACAGGAAAGGTGGGCTGCCAGATCACACAGGAGAAAGAACAGCATATTCCTGACTGTGCAGCAAGGCAAGGGAGACATTCGCAAGACAGAACACACTGGGATGCCTATGATGAGAATGGATTTGCACTGGGACCTATTAACAAAACCTATTAAAAGCTGTAGGAAAGGGAACTTTAGACAAGGTAAAACCAATGGATTAGCAGCCTGTCCCTTCCTATGAGTTCAAAATAATTTATCATTAATATCACTAATGAATTAAGGATTTCTGAATCAAATAATTAAGGATTAATGAATAAAAGGATTTCTGCCTTATGACGGAAGGGACAGGCCTGAGCAGGCTTAAGCCTAAGAACTAACACGAGAAGTGGATACTGAGCTGTTCCTAACACGTGGATGGTCAGGAGATGGGCAGCAGACATGCAGAGGCACTCAAAGCTGAGAGTGACCCCTAAGGGGGAACAGGAAGGCATCTCCACCACTGGCACCAACACCTTCAGTCCACAAGCCATTCTCTCTCCTACAGAGAAAAGATCTCCCACAAAACAGTGCCTTAGAAGCACCTGAGCAACAACAGATCACTTGAGTAATACCTGTTCAGTAGCAGACAGCTAGTCGAGCCCTATTTCTACTTCTTATCCCATTTAGCATGCAGGCCTCTATGGTATGTCCACTGAACACACGTTTTTACTCACCATTTGTTCCAGCAGACTCTGTTTGCTCTCTGGGTGGCTCTTGGAGCGGTGACGCCACCTCTGCCTGCTGTCCACCCAGTTCCTTAGATGCTGTAGCAGCTCCCAGCTGCAGTGGCTCCTGTGGTGAGACATCATCCTTCAAATTGTCTTCACTAACATCAGGTACTGGTAAACTTGCATTTAAAGCCTGCGTGGTCAAATATTGATTGAAGGATGGTAGTAGGGAAAGACAAAAAGAGAAGGAAAGAAGAAAATGTCAGTATTAGGCCAGATTTCCCCTCCAACCCCCACAGAATATTGTTCTTTAATTCTCATTTTGAATATAGACATACAAGCAATTTTAACTTTATTAAATAAAAGTATTTCTATGAGAAAAAAAACCAAAACACATAATCTGGGACTATTTATCTTTCTGCTCTCCCACATGAAATATGTGGAAGAAGCAGGTCTTACAGACAATGGCCTATAACCTTGTGTAGAAATTGGTTTCTTCCATGAAGAAAAACTCCAGGATAAGGTGAATCTAGCTGATGGAAAGAAATTCTTCATTCAAAGTGTCTGGCACAATTGCTCTGATATATGAATGAATCCTCTATACAATATAGCCTTTGGTATTGCTCCTCTACTGATGTGCTTATCATCATCAACAATACAACCACAAAGAAACTGAACTATTCAGGACAGAAAGCAGAATATATATGGATTTCCATATCCATGAGGAAATGCAGTGAAACTTAGATTAAAACTAGAATTTTTGGACCTCTGTTATTAGGCGGAAAATATTCTTACAGGAGGAAAGAGCTTTGCAATTCTTTGGGACTCTGCCCTATAGCATTTGAAATATTTTTTCTAGATTTGCTAATATGTGCAAAAAGAAGAATCTTTTTTTCAGCTTCCACACTTGATACATTTTAATTATTTTCAGAATGCATATTGGCTTGCCCTATAAGAAGAAATATACTTTCACAAGCATATTTTTGTTTTAAAAGTATAGAATGTGTTGTGGTCATTATAAGATGCTTAATTACCCTTTAATTTATTGATTACCCTTATTTAATGAACTAGCTCTCCAACTGATTCTATTATCTCCCAACAGAAGCCATTACAACTAATTAACTGTTATTCCTGAAGCGAAGGTTTGAAGTTCCTCTGGTGGAACAGCAAACCTTAATAATGTATCATTGTCTTATGACTTGTCTGTACTCCCAAATTACTGCCATTGAAACCCTGTTAATTAATCACAGGTACCACAGACACATTACACTGAAAGATGGGATCTAACAACCAAATGCCCAAAGCACCAAATTGGGATCAAGAAGATGCCACGCTCCTGACGATTCTCTTCCAAACCCCCCCTACATAAACCTTCTGAATGGGGAAATCTATTTACTTATTTTTATTAGTAATTAGCCTGCTGCAACAGAATTTCAAATCAACAGACAATCAACAGACTGAGTGCCAGGAAAAGGGCCTTCCATCAGATTCTTTTCACACATTGGGTGAGATCTGGGAGAAGCGCCATTCCCCACTTCCACAGGCAATGAAGTGTGTGCATTCAGGTCCCCAATTTTCAGTTCAGAAACCCTTAATTAAGCCAAATTGTTTCCACCCGGCGCTGTTGCACTCCTCAAAGCTGCCTTTCACAGCCACATAATCCACCTCACGAAAAAGGATCCCATTCTGCTCCACTGCCAATACTACAGATGGAATAATTTGGCTTCAGAGTTTTCACATGCTGAGACCAGATATTAAATAGAAGAAATACGGAATGGCTCAACACTCAGATTACATTCCCCCTTCTCACATCATCCTTCCCATAAATCTAAAACACAGGAACTCAGGAGGGATAACGACACCACACTACCGAACAAAGGCACATAAACCCTGGGAAGCTCCTCTGCAGTTGCACACAGCATTAGCTGAATGGGAGTAACCGATTAAAGACAAGCAAGAAAATCAAGACATAGAAAACAACAACCTAATTCTGAAAGGGCTTTAAGATTCTTCAGTAAAAATTAAATAGAGGACCATTACTATTTTTTAAATAATAAGTTTTAATGATTCATTCTTGAAAGACAACTGCTAGTCCTGCAAACACAAGAACAACCTTAATTTGACTGGCTCTCAGGGAACTTGGCTATCTGAAGAAAAAGCCATGGATCACTATTTCAAGATGACATGCTCAGAATTAGCACCAATTCTTTCAAGTCACAAGAAAGGCAACGACACTGAATATCTTAGCATTCCTCACATTATTCAAAGATTTTTTTTTGCCTTTCTTTCCAAACCTCCCCTGGGCAGCACACCATTTTAAAGCTAGTCCCATGTACAGACACACATGTACAGACACAGTCAACCATTTGCCTAATAAGCACCAGCGGACTCTGCAAAGAGCCACAGTACAAAGGTACTCGGTACCTCAACACAGTACAGTTTGTCTCCTTTTTAAACTCAGCACAGACTGTTAGGATAAAATATATTACCCCAGCTCTGAATTCCTTCTACAGTTTTGGTGCATTCAGGAAAACAGTGATTTTATATAATCCTAAAGATTTGTGATTTCAGACCAAAATTCAGAAGTCACTGGGTCTAGCAGATAACCCTTTGGATCTGTTAAATCTGAAATACCTTCCAGTAGGTAAAACAGAATTAAATATAAACCATCACTAAATGTAAGACTATAAGCAGTTTTTACAACCAGCCAGTATAATTATAATCCCTTTTCACTCTGTACATAAATTCAGTTTTGGAAGCAGGATCCATCAGTCACAACTGAGCAAAAAATGTAAATACATGGAAAACCTCAGGATTTTCAAATCTCACCAGACCTGCAATATAACCCTACCTTTTTACCCCAGTCTCTTGGGAAAGAGTTTGACATGATTCTTGGCCTTGGGAAGGCAAACTTAGCTTTTCAAATCAAGTGTTCTGCTTTAAATAATTGAATAATCAAAACTAATAAAACAATAGTATTTTTTCCAAATTAAAACATGTGCAAAGGAGCAGAAACCTTTGGGGAATTTGTAAAGTGAAAGGACACATAACAGCATCATTAGTTTAAAAAAGAAAAAAAATTTGTGTTCTAAAAAAAGTTGCTCAGGCTCTTTATGAGGGTCAGTGCAGTCTGTCCCACTGCATTAGTCCTCAAAAGAAACTAATTTCAGTTTTCCTTCACATTAACTGCTTCATTTCTCTGAAGGGATCTAAACTGCAGTTTAGTCCAATTATATCTAATTTGGTGAACAGTGTTCTTAATTCCATTGAGAATAGCTGTAAAGCTTAGACAAATATAACATCAGCATTTAGAGAGATGGGTCAAAACAAAATTTTAAAAACACAAATTAACAGTATTAGACATCTCTCTGTTCATCTTTATGTATTTATCTACAAGTAATTAGACATTACATTTGGCAGGTTTACCAACATTTATCAGTTTTTTGTGGCACACATTCACTACACTCCCTTGATTATTAATTTGTGAATGTGTTGTCTCACAAACACAGGAGAAACCAAGGAGAACTGGTTATCCAGTTCACTGATCTTTCAGCTTCTTCATTCCCAAAACAAAGGGCCATTAGCCAAGCAACATTCCAGTTTCTGTCATGCCATTACTGTACATCCTGCACGCATTTTTTTTAATATTTGCCTCACACTCACCACAAAGATGGAAGCAAAGGGCAGACACCTAGCTAATGGGACTAAAATGCACAGGGTTTGATGCCCACGTCACTCTAACCAAGAGCAGCTTCTGCTCCATCTTGCATCCAGCAGTGTGCCCAACTGTTAGGCCCCATTAAATGCACACAAAATTGCAGGTGGATAAATTAACACAAATTGCATGAGATGTGGATGACCTGCAGGTCCCTGATCTCACTGTACATTAGTGGATGCTTCCTTCAGGCACCGTTCCTGAGGGGTTCGCAGCACCCAGCCTCTTCCCCCATCAGCAATCACCATCATTCTCAACATTCCTTGTACCAGACCCAAATCATTCCAGGGATTCCTCACACCAGGCCCAAACAAACCAGAGTTAATTTTGCCTCATTCTGTTAATCCTGCTACGCTGATTCTACATTAGATTACTAAAATAGCCTGATCCAGCTGTCTGAACAACTGAGCAAACTAACATAATGGTCTCTAATATTTTTTTCTTAAGTTTGATTTTGAAACTCTGGGAAAGACTGTTGGTGTGCTCAAGAGGTCTGCTCTTAGCACATGCTGCTTCATTAAAAAGAACTTCAAACACCAACACTTGGGAAATGAAAAAAAAATTGATCATTCCAACTCTTTGTTCACAGCAGTTTGTCTTGTTTTGCATTAGCTAAACATTAGAGGTTTGTGGGATACTGCAAGTTCCACATGAAAACACAAGGCCCTTCCTCTGTAAAGCACATAACAGTGCACTTAATTTCATGTCCTGCAGGCAAAGCCAAGAACTTTCTCCACACCTTTCATCTCCCCATCTATCCTCTTCTCTCCCAATTCTCAGCCTGACTTCGCTGTGACACCTCCTTATGGATGACTACCCTCAAAATCCAAACGGATAAAACAAAACAATCCGAAACACCAAAAAGTGTCTACACCCAATTCATCTCTGTGATCTCTTTTTGCAACCTGTGAAAGAAGCACTACCCCCAATCTGTTATTCTGAAGCCCGATCCAAACTGAGCTCCTTCCCCGGTCTTTCAGCTCTTTCAGGCACCACCTTACAGAAACATTTCACAGGTACAGCTCACCCAGGCTTTAAGGACCAGTCAGAACAAGGGCTGAGCACAAAGCACTTTCCTCTCCTCAGCCACCACACCCAGGCTCGCATTTCCAACCTGGAGGACTTTCAAAGTCCCGACGCTCCTCTTTGCATCTCTTTAGCCTCTACCACATCAAACGCAAGCTAATTGTCTCTGCTTTCAGAGTGCCCGGCCACTCCTTCTACCACCTCCCTCTTATCTACTATATGATTAGGGGATTATTTCACGCTTTTGGTGCCGCTATGACACCAATTTCCATTGTGCATTTTTTCAATTACACATTTTTATTCTTTCACTCCAGCCAATCCACAGGCATGGTCAGCCCTCCAAACCTTACCACTGAATTGTACCAGTCTCTTCCTCCCTAGGTGGAAGAGAAGTATCTGATGGGAATCAGACTCTGCTGAACCAGGGGAATCCTGCAGCCTCAGAGGAAATGTCTCAAACTGGGGCTCCCAGAGACACAGTCTAGGGACTTTCCTTGAATAAGCTTAGTTTCACCATTGCTAACGTAGTATTTTCAGGCTGACTCAGCTCCCTCACCAGAACACAGTTGTTTAAACAGCAGATGAAAGTCTGCCCCAGCTGTTATTTGTCAGGCTCGGACAACAAGACACACTGACATCTCAGCTGGTAACCTCTTTAAAAGAGACAGTTCCAAATATTTACTGTCTAGCACACACTTGCTCTCGTTACAACACAGGTAGCATAATCAAGTTACTACTCAAAAATGGGAAGCATCCCAAAAACACTGTTTGAATGACTTGCTGCTCAAGTGGGGGCCTTTGCATGCCAACAAGCCAGAAATCCACCATACCACATTTTCAAGCCATCAATCCCCATTAAAATATTATCTCTGACAAACCTAGATTTTGGTGCAAGAATAGCTTATTAGCATGCCCGTATTTTTCCAAATCTCTCTCTGGGAAGTTTCCCTACACTGTTTCAGGTAGCTCTTCCAACAGAGCTTGGCTCCTTCCATACCACCACAAAAAGAAACCTGTATTAAAGCTAGGACCTCGAACCTCTAAATAAAATAAAAGTGGCGTGTGTGTGATTGTCACTGTTAGCTGCAATGTTGGTAGGATGACATTCCTATCTTGGCATTGCTCACAGGGCTTGAAGTCACCTTTAGCCCCATGGGAGGGCACCACACAGGCCTTTTTTCCGTATCTCCCATGCTTTGCACCAAAATTGAAAGTTGGATGAGAGCCACATCACTGCTATGAACACAGAGGGTGCTCACAAAATGGAGACGCCCAAACCAAACCAGCCACATCCTGCCATCAACAGAAGTGTCACCCAGCTTCTTGTCCAACTCCAGACACAAGATCCTGCCTGTTCCCCTGTACCTGAAGCCTCTGCTGAGTCCCAGAAGCCAACACATCTTGCTCAATCAGCAGAGCATGACCTTGCCAAAGAACTGGAACAGTTTTCCAGGGGCTTAGCTCCTTAAACGAGCTCACACAGTGCCAGATGCAATAAAGGAGAAGCTGCAGGTTCTCTGGGGAGGAGGTAGGAGCACATGAACCACCTCACTGGACATCTCAATGGCTTTTCAAGACATCAAAGGTTTGTCCAGCCTTCTTCAAGACCAAAGACATCTTATTTCTACTTCTAGCACTATTGAAATCTGGTAAATCCTTCTCAGGCTAAGTTTCAGCCTCCGTGCTGCTCAGGACAGTCTGCCCGTGAGGTTTCAATGGGTTTTCACCAGCTCACTGCTACCAACAGGAGAAGTTTTTTCATTTTCCCTCCTGCCCTGCTGGAAGTGCTTGCCTTGTCCTGGCTCTTGGTCTCACCTCCACAATGTAGGAGTCAAATGAGCTCACAAGCTGATCAGGAAAATGGTCCAGCAAGAATAAATTGCAGTTTCCTGAAGGGTTAGTGAGTTTAACCTGCTTACAGAAAGGCAAGGTTAGGACACAACACAGCCAAGTGAGACTGCGTCATCTGAGGCAAAACAAGGAAGAATAGGGGAGGAAGATAAGGAGGGGGAAAAAGAGCATTGCTGCTCAAACAGCAAGGAGGTAACTCCATCACAAAAATCAGCCTTCTGTAGAACCATACCCTGCCCCTTGGTTTCAACAGGACCTCGGGTGTCAATTCACAGATCTGATTAATCAGTTCAGGCAGCTGAATGGATTACTACCACCAGGATCTCTCACACTTCCCTGCAGAGGCGGCTATGCAAGATAAGGAGCAGCTCCTCCACTGCCAGAGTTTAGGTCTTGTCTGCTACAGTAAAGAAATCCACCCATTTCAAGTCCTAGTACTGTAGCAGGCTGGAAACTCTGGAGCTGCTTTATGTGTAATTCACCAGGAACTTTTGAGAAGACAGGGTCAACAGCTGAGGCTGCTCACCACACAAGCCCACATTTTACCTGCCATGTTCACAAGCCAGTGCCCAAAGGCCCCTAAATATCCCTTGCTCTGTAGACCAAGTGCTTTCCAGGGTCTCTGGGCTGTAGAAGTGAGTAACACTGAAACATACACCCTCCCTTCCGGTCACCAGGACGCCCAAAAACTGGTACCTGGCCAAAGAGTCACATGTGACTAACAAAACAGCTTAATGACGATAAATTTGTTCCTTTTTAGAAGAAAAGGCAAAGAGGTTTTCATCTTGTAAAAAATGCAACTAGGTCACGAAAGAAATTAAATTAAATATTTCAAGGTTTTCACATCACAGAAGAAAGCACAAATTCTCTGAGATCTTATATCCTACATAAGATTAGTTGCTTAGTTTATTTGTAATTGTCTTGCCAAGGCTCACTCAAGTTGGATTCCACTGAAGTCAGTTTCCAAAGCTTTTTCTTCTAGAAGGGTTGTAATTTGTATTTTTGTAAATTTGTAATTTTTTGTAAATTTGTAATTTGTTTTGTAATTTTTCCATTTTCATTTGGAAAATGCAAGAAAAAAGACCACCCTCCAAAAGATTCCCATTGTATCTTACACAAACAAATTAGCTATCTGACAGATTTCTCCAGAGACATTGCAAGACCTGGTAATTTTCAAATTCAGAGCTGGAAGGACTAATGATGAAAAACTGTGTCACAAACCTGCATGAAGTTACTTTACTTTAGTAAGACAGACTAAAAGAGACACAAAAAAAGTATGACTAAACTTCATTAAAACTTATTTTTCTTTTTATGCAATGTAATGGAAGGCAAAACGAACTGTTTTAGAATAGCAGTAATACAACTTCTTATAGCAGCAAAATGGTAATAGAACTTCCCCAATGTTAAACAGTTCTACTTGAATAATCAGGCAAAAATCTACTAGATTTTGCCTAAAGCTTAGAAAACATAAAAAACAGTATTAATAATAATCTGTACTTGAGAACAATAATAATGTGATTCTCTTTTTTTAGAGGTTCTTAGTTCCCATAACTGGATAAATACCGCTATGAATATTACGTCCCTTCTTCAAAGTCGCATTATCTTCAATTTTAAACAACCACAATAGCCAAATGCTTGCCCGATATAAATTCCCTGTTTTCTAAACATCAGCATCTGAATTCTAAAATTGCCCAACACAACTGCTAAATATTTTGTTAACCAACACCAATCCCCAACGCTTATTTGGTTAAAAAGAAAATAAAATAAATCTTAGTTAATTTAAAGTTCATTCGCAATGTGGTTTTCAAATCTGTCAAAACACGCACAAGGAGGTCTAGTGGCAGCCAGGAACTATGGGAAATTCAACTTGAAAGTTAAATCTGAACCACAAGGTCAAAGAAACAAAGTCATAACCGGTTCTCAAGCTCTAATACACCCACGCACCAGTCACAGAAACTTCGGAGTCTCCCTGCTCTGAGCACCCAAACTCGAAAAGAAGGGGATCTGGGTAGAACGTGGTATTATTTCTCCCCTCACAAACTCCCCAAAGCCACGCTATGTAAACACACAGATGCACATAACCTCCCTTTCAGTCCCAAAATCCCCTAAACGCGCCTATTCCAGAGGGATAAATGGGTTCATTCATAATCTATTTTTAAACACCAGACATGCTTTAAAAGAATTTCTTTCAATTCTTCAACGTCTTTATTTTAAATCTCACATACCTAAAGCTCCTTCGCTCCTCATGGGCTAGGAGCTACGGTGTCCCCCCCTTGCCCCCTACGCAGTACGACAGCGGGCCGCACCAAAGCTATGGCTCCAGCCCTCGCCGCCGGCACCGCCGCCCCTTCCCCGCGACGGCGGGCCGGGGGCGGCGGCTCAGGTGAGCCCAAGCCCCGGGGTGCGGGACGGGGCGGGGAAGGGGGCACAGCGCGGCTGGCGCCCAGCCGAAGGCACTGCCGAGCCGCCCGCCCGCCCG